>CAUYQG010183929.1:0-67718 GCA_963574415.1 Tarsius wallacei
ATTTATTTATTTATTATAAAGATGTGGGGTACAATTCAGGGTTAGGTATACAAACATTGATCATGCAGGTACCCTTGTTGATGAGGTATGCTCCTCCCTCCCCTAGCAGTTTCCCTCAAATGCCAGTCCCACCCCACCTCCCCTGACAGTTTTCCACTACTGCCAATCGCTTACTTATAACATTATAATTGCTCAAGGTCACCTTATGAGTGAGAACATATGGAACTCAGTTCTTTGTTTCTGTGATAAATCACTGAGGATGATAGACTTCAAATCCATCCAATTTGCTGCAAAGTCCATATATTTGTCCTTCTTTATGGCTGCATAATATTCCATTGTGTATATGTACCACATTTTTTTTTAATCCAGTCCAGCTTCGATGGGCAACACAGTTGGTTCCATGTTTTTGCTATTGTGGATAGAGCTGCAACAAATATACGTGCACAGGTATCTTTTTCGTAGAATAATTTGATGAACAATATATTTTGAAGGTCCAATTCGGTCTAGAGAATGGAGAGTAGAAGACAGGTCAATCTCTCTGGAAGAAGTGATACATGACTTGATTGTTACAGAAGAAGTAGAAGTTCACGAAGAAAGAGAAGGGAATGCAGTCAGTACAAACAGACTACATGAGCAAAGACATGGCAGCAGCAAAAACACTGAGGCATTTGTGTAAGGAAAAGGCAAGCAACTCCTCACTGTTGGAGTATTAAGTGTGACGCAGGAATAAGACTGGGGAATGAAGGAAAAGAAGATCAAGAAAAGACTCAAAATAGAGAGTGCTGGCAATGCCCTCCATTTTTCTTTTAATTTTCTTTCAATTTTAGTTGTTTGGCATCATTCTGGACATTTTATACTGACCTAATTTCATCATCATATTTACTACACTAATGTAAACACAGGTCTCATATTTTAGCTTCAAGCAAATGAGGTTACCTTACAACCAACTGTACTTCCCTGTTTTGTTCCAGAACCCAGTTCCATTGTGTTCCACCCACTAACAACCAAAATGCCTGTCTTCCCTCATACCCTAGCTCCAAACTTCAATGGCTTCAGTCAATCTGAATGAAGGATGTCCCAAAGCACCTGATGCTCTGGACCATAAGATTTTGGATTGCTTTCTAGGCCTGGAGTTTGTGACGGGGTAGAAACACAATTCTGAGAGGAAGAGTTCTCAACATGTAAGCATGCTAGAATGAAGCAACGGGAAAGGATAAGGTCAGTGTTAAATAAAGTGGTGAAAAAGAACTTTAATAATGACAGTTTTGTATGATAATGACATTTCGTGAGCTCATACATGTATAACATTCTGCTAGGGTATTTATAGATACCATCTTGTATAATCCTATGCAGTGCTTATTGTCTCTATTTCACAAAAAACAGAGCTAAGGCAATATGTGGCAAGATTCAAAGCCAGGGCTTCTGACTTCAAAGTTGAAGTACTCTGAAACATATCACCCTAGCAAGTGGAAGAAGAAAGGGAACTGCAGGAACTGACACATTCTTTGATCTAAACCCCTAAGCATAAAGGAGTTACCGTCGAAGGTATCAAGGGAAGAGGTGTTTAATTCTCTCAGGGACAAATGAAAAGTTTTTCCAGCCCCTCAATATCCTCAATCCCTCACTCTAATATTCCTTTATCAGTAAAGAAGACAATATACTTCATTCTACTGCTAAAGACTTAAAATTCATGCTATTTGGAGACAGTCAGACAGGGCTTTGCATTTCAGCTCCCCTTCAAACTAGCTATGAAACTTTAGGCAACAACTGAGTCAAAGTTTCATTATTTGTAAATTGGATGCTATAACAACAATCTCATCTTCCAAATCACTCGCCATATGCTCATTTACTCTTTTTTTTTTTTTTCTTCTTCTGGAGAACTAAGCATTGCAGGGGAAAGTTATGTGAATACACAGGTCAGTTCTTTTACAAGAACCCTTATTGTTCAACCTTTTTACAGATACTGATCTGACTCAGTTACCAATGAATGACCTCTTTATCACCACCTCCAGTGCCATTCCCAAGTGCAATTTCATTTAACTGGGACTTCAGAGATGATTGGCAATGCTTTTATTTTCACCAGTCCAGCCCACTTGGGAATGTTTTCAATGTAACTATACTGAAGTTATTTCACATTTGTCTGGGCCCCCAAGCCTTAAACTTCAGCAGATAACCTTTTCTATCCACTTCTCTGAGAGAAAAATAAAAGCCATTTCATATCAACTCTTTCAACTCTGAGTGATCCAACTTCAAAAGTTACCTATATTTTTACCTTTCTTTCCTTTTGTTCTTACCTCTTGTTTCAGAGAAATAAGTGGTCAACTTTTCTAAGACTAATCTATTAATCTCGTCTGCTCTTTCAGCTCTTCTGGCTTCCTTCAATCTTACTCTGTCACTTCAGCTCTACTGCCTCTTACATTTTCAGTCTTTTTTCTTTACATTGATTTCTTCTCTAAGGCCTGCAAACCTGTTCAAATCTTCTTTTAATTAAAATATCCTAGTATCAAACAAAGTGTCTAGGAAATGGTAGACAATCAATGGATATTTATTAAATGTGTAAATCCTCTTGTGAAAAATCCTCCCCATAAAAAAACACATTCTATATTTTTAAAAAGTCATTCTTTTCACTCTAAATCTTTGTTGAAAGAGTAGTTTACACTTAGTTCTGTTTCTTCATGTCCAATTCTAATTTCCTACTCAAATTGCTCTAATCTGGTTTCCATCCTCATCTCTCCACAGACAGTGCCCTGACCAGATTATCAATGAATAACCAGTTTATTACCACCTCCATTGCCACTCTTAGGTGCAATTCTATCAACTACAGGCCACATTTGACAGCTTTTATCCCCTGTGGCAAATTAAGTCTTCCTCATTGGCTTCTGTGACATTCATTTTTTCATTAGACAAATATTTTTTGAGCAATTTCTGTGAGACAAAATAATCAGTGCAACAACAGTGTTGCATGAGACCTTTTGAGCTCTTCTCCCTCCTCTTATTTCCTGAATATAGATAAGCATTTCACAAGGGAATGTCCTCAGTCTTTTCTCACACTAGACTCTTACTCCGAGTGATGCCACCAAAGCTAGAGAATAATTGGTCATATTTATAATGGTATTTCCCAAATCTATATTTTTCACTCTGACTACCCTCTTGAAAAATCACACTGCATGCATTTCCAACTGCCTGTTGTGTACTTCCAGCTGCATATCCAAGTAACAAGCTCAAAACGTTGCAACCTGATCCCATCACCTACCTCTTCCAACAAACTTCTCCAGTGATTATACCTTGATTCATGAGCCACCATTGTCCTGTTTGATCAGACTTGACAAAATGGTATCATCTTTAAAGCCTCCCTCCCTTCCATTTATCACTTATCATATAAGTCGATAAAATTCTGTGGATCCTCTTCCCCCATCTTTTTATCTGTTCCACTTTTTCATCTTCTCTGTCACTAGAATGATTTACAGCATCATCACATATCATCTAAACAATTACAACAGCTTCTTAACTATCAGTTTCTCTCACTTCAACTTAACACTCTTAGTCCTATCAGATGTGTTTTCTTAAATACTCTTAAATTAGAGCTCCTCTCTTCAAAAATTATTGATGGATTTTTGTTCCATAAAGAATAAAATTTAAACTGTTTGTCCTAGTCATCAAAATGTCATGGCAACATCTTCCATAGCACGATCTTCACATACTCTACATTCTAGCCACATGAAACACTCACTGTTCTTAAAACATGTCCTGGATGTTTCTCTTTCTCTTTCTCTTTCTCTTGCTGTTCTATCTACTCAGAATACCCTTCTCAAACATCCCCATTGGCTGAGTAATAAACTTTCAAAACTCAATGGAAGAATAACTCACTTATAAGAACTCTTCTAAGAATAACCCACTTCTCATATACAGTGCTTCTACTATATTTTGTTTGGATTTTGTCTGTAGCATGTTTAACAGTCATGTTCTAGAACTTATCTTTCATCTCCTCCATTTAAATATTAAGTTGCTAACTTTCTGAGGATGGGACCATGGCTCATTAGCCTTTATATCTGCCACATCTAGCTCAGCCAGTGTCTTGTATGCTGTAGATGCTCTATAACCATTGATCTGAACTGAACCGCAAACAATACCTGGCAGAAACATCACCAACACAGAAATGCAGTAAATATAAAGTGATTAGATTATTTTCTAGTTAATTAGGGGTGGCAAGTAGAAAGCAGCAGGGTATTGAGAACTTGAAGGAGGGTACTTAAAGGAACAAAAGGAACAGAAAGGGATGGCTTAAGTTTCCAAAAAAAAATGGCTGATAGCACAGTGTTGCTGTCTCTCCCTTCCAGCTCATCTTATGGTCACCTCAACAGAGAAAAAAAAAGTAGCACGCACAAAGTTTTCCTGCCATCTCTAATGAGCAAACACATGTGTATTTTAGACTGATAAGTTAGGTCCAATTTGAACCCACATTTCTTGGTTCTTCCAAATGCAATATATTCTGCTTACTACTAAAGCACCTTGTTAAGATACAGTTAGTATTAAAAAGTGGTCTCAATTCCTTTGAAACAAGACCCATAGTGCTGTTTCCATATGTGTATGATATTTTATAATATATTCATATTCCTGACGTGTCCTGCACAAATCAAACTTACATAAATTGGATTATACTTTTACTCCACTTGTCACTACCTCACCACATTTTCTGCCATTTTCAGAAGCTGCTGTATATTACAAAATTTAGAGACAGTACTGCCCAGGAGAAAAGTCTCCCTTTTTAGTCCAGACAAAATACATGTTATCTTCATCTTCTAACTTGCAAGTTAGAAAACTGTGTGGTTCTCCTCTGCCCCCTTTATGTTATCAAAACACCAGAAGAAAAAAGATCAATAACATGGTCCACTACTTTTAAACATCTGAAGTCCATAGGAGCCAACTGGAGCCTTGCACATATTTACATTCATCCAATTAACAAATATTTACCTGGTAGCTAATATGTTAACATCTCACTATGTGTCAAGCACTGGACGAACACACTGTAATTTAGGAAGGGAGACAAAATAGGTATCTCAAGCTCTCTCAGGAACTGCCTGTCACTCCAGTTTCTCACTCCCTGCTCCAGCCAGCAGCTTTCAATTATTACTACTTCAACACCTAGACTTAGAAAATGGGCTCTGTCTTCATAAAAAATGTATGAAAGCTCATAAGCTGACTTAATTGTCTGTCTCATGGCACTGGTGGTTTGAATTGAGTCTTCTACCTGATTCAGTTGTTTGGTTGCCTCTAATCCCTAGCTCCTAATTGGTTGACTAACAATTCACCATTTGCTTTCCTCTGTTCTTCTAACTACTAGCGATTACCTAATATCTAATTTGCCCAGGCTATGACCTTGCCACTTCATTTAGCTCTCTGATAGTTTTATTGCTTGGTACTTGTCTAGTTGACTTCCTGTTCAGGACTTGTCCAATTCTTATGGTTATTCCAACACTGACATTTTTATGTAATACTGACCTGATGTCTGTCCTGAACTCTAATACCTGCTTATTCCTAAACTCCATAAGAAATAACCCTGGTTTCTGTCTTGGTGCACCCAATCTGCTTCTACTACTTCTCTCACTTGTTTCATCTTCATACATTTTCCTGTAGGTTCAATATAGTCTTATGTATAGGAAATGCAGGCAACTACCCACTTAAAGTGGTTCAAGAAACTTCTAAGGCCTTAAATACCCGTAAACATCTCATAAATGCATTTCCTGGGTGCTATACTCTTCTGTATAAAACTCTTTACTATCTTAGTTATTTTTAAGCTATGACTAAAAGACAAGAACATTACCTCTGTATAAATATAGTTTACTTCTAAGGCACCCTACAATAGCAAGGCTCTCTTCTATTAATGTGTTTATCAGTTTAATCCTAGGTTCTTGTTAAGGTCAACTTTACATATTTTTCTAGAATTGTAGGACATTAAGTCAATTTATGCAAGGATTCCAAAACTTACGAGACATTTGTCAATAATAATCCTGTCACATCCCTTATGTAAAGGCTAATATAATTCTCTAAAGGAGATAACAAAGGGACTACTATAATACCTAAGAGCATATATGAACTCATCCCCAACAAAGTGAGATCCAACTCTCACAAGTCCTGTCTCAAGGGACTGTCATGTTCTCTTGGGAAGACACAGTGGAGCCGAGTGGTGTCCCTGACAAGACTTTATGTGACAACTCTAAGGTATGAGAGTTGAGCAGCCTTACAACTCCTAGCAGTTAAAGAAGTATATACTACTGAAGAACAAACATGCAGTAGAACTCAACACAAAGTTAACTGTCTATGTCAGCATCCACAGTGATAGTAAGGTCATGAATATAACAGGATGATTCCAAAGGAGATAGGTCTGTCAAAAGTAGCATTCACAGAACTTCTGAGCTACCCTGAATACTTAAGCTAGAAAGTTTGGAAACCAGAGTTTTTCCTCAATAAAGAGGACATTCCAATGAAAGAAAGCTACACTTGACACTAGGCATCCTGTAAGGGAGGTGAGCCACACCACAGGAACTCAGTGTAGACATAAACAGCATGACACGAAGTCTCTGAACCACAGAAGAAAGACACAGGGTAGCCAGAAATCCTGGTATGTCAAAGGCACCAAAGGAAAAAACAACTAAGTAAAATATAAAGAAGAGAGTCTGTATATAATTTCCCATTTGGATATAGGATTCCTGATGACAATAATTTTGGTAGGACTACAAATATACTTGATCCTGTAAGGGAAATTGAGGTCTACTATGGTCTTAATATGTTCTTCAACACTTATATGTTAAAACAATCACCAATGTGATAGTGTTAAAAAGGTGAGACCTTTAGGACATGACTAAGTCACGAGGACTCTGCTGTCAGGATAAGATTAGCAATCTCATAAAAGGGCTTGAGGGGACTAGTTATGACCTTTTGCTCTCTATTTCTTCCTCCATATAAAGACACAGTGCTCAAGGAACCATCTTGGAAGCAGAGAATGAACCCTCATCTGACAGCACCTTGATCTTGGACGTTCCAGCCTCCAAAACTGTT
Source organism: Tarsius wallacei (assembly GCA_963574415.1). NCBI lineage: Eukaryota > Metazoa > Chordata > Mammalia > Primates > Tarsiidae > Tarsius > Tarsius wallacei. Next base: position 7,057 of record CAUYQG010183929.1, read on the forward strand.
AGAAATAAATTCCTGTTCTTTATAAGGCATTCAGTCTTAGATGTTTTGTTATAGTGATCCAGATGGCCAAAGAAAAGGTTGCTCGCTTCCCGGAGTGCTTTCCCCATCTAACTTGAACATCTTGTCACATCCCCAATTCTCTGAAAACCACAAAGCAATAAGCTATTTTGTTTGTGAAGTTAAAACAATGCAAAAATCTGCCAATGGCTGTGATCAACAAGTTTTTTGCCCTCCTTTAGTAAGTTCAGATTCTGAAATATTGACAAAGGAAGCTGGGGGAGGAAGGCTGCGGTAAAAGGAAGAAAGAAAACGATTTCAGCTCCCAAGTCTCTGCTTGCCAGATTTTATCCACCTAACCCCAAAGTCAAAGAATGCATTTCCACACACTTTCCCACATTTGTTTCCCCTCCACAGTCTCCCAGAGGCTCTTCAGTCTCAAATGGGAGATAATCTTCAGATCAATGAGGGCTGATGTCAAACTCTTACTAAGCCATGTTTTCCCAGCTGGGGGTAAATTCCGCTTGCCTGGATGTAAAACTTCCTAATTAGAAATGTCAAGTCTCTGTTTAAATAGCAAGAAAAGAACTGGGAGTAGGGAGCACCAGGCTATAAAAACGTTTAAATTAACTCTTTCTTCACTCTGAATTTCAAAGCTCTGAATAGTGAAATCTGCAGAGTAAAACTCTGGGTTAAATAAACTTTCATTTATTTTATGCTTGGTGGGGCTTGGGGAAGGCAGTACAAGAATGTGGGGGGTCACAAGAGGAGTGGCAACTAGGGAACCTCTTGAACAATTGACTCAAGTAGCTGGAGAAGACAGCAAAAATTCCTTTGTCCCAGAGTATTGCCATTCCTAGACCTTTCTGCATTGAGTAAAAATCTTTAAATTTATGACTTTTCTATGTTAAGGCATGAAAGTGTCATCAAAAAGGTAAAAATAATGCCTCGGAATAGGAATAAACTGTCATTATTTGCCATTAACACCTTCATTCAAATGTGTTTATTATGAAAGCCAAGGGGGTTGTGGAGGAAATGAATGAGAGGTGTTAACAATATCACCTCATTCTTGGGGTGGAAGGAAATATTGGACAGAGTGACACAAGTTGATCATATCACCCTATATTAACCCCAACTAAAAAGGCTGGGTGTCTGAAGCTAGCAATTTGCTTGTTAGCTTTTATAGCTTTCAGAATGGCTGAGAAAGAGCTGGAGGCACATCTCAAATTCAGAAAGTGGGGAACTTTTCTCCTTCCTATGTATCGCACCTTTCCAAGTAGTTGTGAGCTCATGTCAAAGTGTGATTTTTGTATAGGTTCAATTACCAGCTGACTTTTACCGGCCAAGTTGCTTGCTCATGGGGCATTGGCAATAATAGACCAAGCTGAAACAAATGAGTTTTTTCCTCCAAAATGTTAACTAAAGTTTCTATCTTATTTTTTTTTCTCTCAGAAATAAAAGAGTTTGCCAGGTATTATATCCAGGTTCTAATTGGGAGCTGGGTAGCATTTATCGTAACTAGCCCTGTCCCCAGTGCCAGTCACAAGCAGCTTTCCTGTTGGGTTTCTGACTAAGGTAAGCATGCCAAGAAGAATGATAGGCTACCAGCCTTCATGAAACTTCATTTTATGCCAGATCCACCTCATCTTCTCAGAAATACGGGACCCTACAAACTTTACAATGTGTGGCAGGAACCTCGTGTACCACTGCTTTGTTTCAATGGGCCACCTTGACCAGCTCCTTCAAGTTAGAAATATTAAAAATGTCAAAGATGAGGATGTATTGCCAGAAGTCAAATGCTTGTTACCTTCTTCCTTTAATATGACTGTCCCAACACTGTCACTGAATATGGCTTTTTTCCTTTGAAAGGTGTTCAGAAAAAATTAGGAGTTCAAGCGGAGTTGTTAGCACTAGTGGTTGTTTTCAAGTGACACATGGATTTTTCTACATCTGGGGACAAAGGATATTCAGCATGGCAAGAGCTAGGTGGCAATTATACTGTGTGTTCAGTGTTAGGAACTTGGCTGTTTTCAGTTATATTTTTTTCTCATCAATGTGTATACTGCTATTTGCTCTGAGTTGCAAGCTTTGACTTGCCTGGTTGAACATAAGAAATCACAAAAAGACTCCATAGCTGTTCTTCCCAAGTGAGTGACAAAGGTCTCGAGATGGACTTCATGAATGCCAGAAAATGTTTCCAGAGTTTGCTTGTGTCAATGTGGGTGATTAAGCCCGTGTTATACTCTAAAAACTTCATCTGGAAGCACAGGAGAATCATATGCTGTCCTGGACATTTGGATATTAGGTTATGAAACATTAATGTATGACCTCATTCTAAAAACCTATGGATATTTTACATATAGACTAAAAAGAGCAAATCATGTAGTTGCTAATGCTGTTATGTGACTTTCCATAACCAACCACTGAGGACTTGTTTTTCCCCTGAGGACTTTTCAAAGGCATAATAATAGTGTGGGGGAAAAAATGCCTACAATCAATGGGCAAGTGAGTTCAGGAACTTAAGTGTGATTGAGGGCTTAGAATCTAGGCTTCATTGGATCCCAGATTTGGACTCTAGACTTTGGCAACAACACTGATTGATGAGAATAAAATTCATGTCTCTTAGAGGACTTAGCCCCCCCTTCATGGTCAGCTACAGGAAATATTTGTGGAGAAAAATTGTGAAGGAAGCCTCTCTAAAACAGCTACCCTGGCCCATCTTCATCAAAGAGAAAGTGACTTTGCACACTTTGAGATGATGAGGTTGTGCAAATGACTGTGCCCAAGGCTGGGTTTGTGATAACAGAGCGGCTATTGCTGGGTTGATTGATTCCAATATTTGGCCAGCTGTTGCCCATGAGATAAATGGCCTATCTTTGATGTCCTTAACTTAACCTAAGCTCTCCCAGAAGCAAAGGGCCAAGTAAGGCAATGCTTTTTGCCAAAGTCAGGTAATTTATTTTTTTAAGTTAATAGTTAAACATTTAAATTAATGACATTTTAAAATTTAGTGTTCTTCACTAGTTTTGCTATCTGATACAAAACGTTGGTTGTTCTAGCATTCCCTCATGCTAAACTAAAAAGAAAAGTACCTAGAAAGGCTTTGAATTTCCCCACACTTATCAAAGTAAACTAGCAATTCAATGGCTATCATGTATCTATCCCTGTGTTTAGACGGAGCTGATGTGCTACACTTAGAATTACAAAAGCTTTTTGGCATCAGTCCCCTGTAAATGATTCTGATCAAAATCTCTATGGGGCCTTTCTGTGATAGACTGCTTCAAATAGTCAAAATAAATATTTCACTTATATTTTGAGATGTGCAGATTGCTGAAAGTTGTTTGAAGTTGTAAATGATAAATGTTAAAATATTTGAGAAGGAGGTAAATACATACTGAGGTGTTCTGTTCAATTATAGGTTGCACACCTGTACTGTCAAAATGATAGGGCTTGTCTGCTGGAAACACTTAACTATAGACCAAGAGGCATACCAGCTGCATTTAGACCATGGAATTTTAAAAGTTCTAGCCTTTTAAGATTCCATCATTGGGAGGAACATAGTAGCTGTGACTAGAGGTGATTAGTCATGACTGGTGGTGATAAGCTCTGTCCAGTGATGCATGGCTAAGATCCACAGCGACTGCCCAACACTGATCAAGCCCAGGGAATATTGGCCATGACTGGCCTCAACCAGCTGAGACAGTGGAGACTGGCCATGATGAGCTGAGACAGATGAGCTAGGACCAGAACTGACTAGCCGAGACCAGCATAATTGGCCATAGCAGGCTGAGATCTCCCACAACTGGCAGAGGCTGGTGGAAACCAGTCACAACTGGCTGAAACCAGCCAAGACTAACAGAGACCAGCTGTAACTGGCCAAAACTGGCCGAGAACAGTCATGACCAGTTTTAATGAACCAAGACCAGCTGTGACTAGTGGAGACTGGCCAAGATCAGTCACAATCAATCAAGATCAGCAGAGACCAGCCAAGACCAATGGAGATCAGCCATGACCGGTTGTAACAAACTGGAACCAATGGTGACCAGTGGAAAATAGCTGAGACCAGTCATGGCTGGCAGAGAATAGCAGAGAACAGTAGCAATTAGTTGTAATAGTTTGAGACAGGCATTGACTAGTGGAGACCAGCAGAGATCCTCTATGACCAGCTGTGACCAGCAAGACTGGTAAAGATCAGTCACAATCAGCTGTAACAAGTTGAGACTGTCCTAGACTAGTAGAGATGAGGCATGACTGGTTGTAACAGGCCAAGTTAAGCAGTGCCAGTGGAGAGCAGCCAAAACTGCTGAGATCTGCTATAATTGGCCACAACTGGCCAAGACTGGCTGCAATTATGTGTAACCACTCACGACCAGCTGAGAATGTGGAGACCAACCACAATTAGTTGTAGCAGGCTGAGAATGGTGATGAGTGCTGGAAGCTGGCCAAGACCAGCCAAAACTTGCTACAGCCAACCATGACTGGTTGGACCCTTTAAGACCCACCATGACTGGCCTCAATTGGTTGAAAGTCACCATGACAGGCTGAGACTGGCCAAGAATGACTAGACTGGTGGAAATCCACCATGGCTGGCTGAGACCAGTCATGACAAGTGGTTTCCAGTTGTGACTGTCAGTGACAAATCACCAGTAGACTTACATTAGGATCCTTTCCTCTTGAAGATGAAGAAAACAGGCCCTGGAGATGTCAACTCAATTGTCAGGGCTGGTGGCAGAGGAGGGAGTTTGGGATGCCTGGGTGTCCAGAGTAAGCTAGAGTTAATGCAAATTCTCACTGCCCTGCTCCTTCCCCTGCCCTGAGACCTTAAGTCTCTGAGTCCCATGTGGACACTCAGTGATCCACAATTCAGAGAATGGGTAAGAGCAACAGAAGAGGACAATTTCATGGCATAGTAGAGAGTCCAGCTGTTAGCCTGGGGGATGCTAAGTTAGCCCACAAGGTAATGAAAGGGGAGGCAACAGAAAAACAAGTTCCATGCAGTCCAAAGTGAGAATTTCAAGTTCTTTTGTGAGGGAGGTGGGTTGGGTGGGTTGCAAAGAATACCTTACTCAATCTTTGCTCCCCTGCAAGGTGATTCTTAGTTCTCATCTCTCCCCAGCCTTCTGAAACACTCAAGTCTGTCACTCAGGTGTGTTTCTTGTGATTTATGGGTTGACTGGGTGATACATGGAAATTGAGATGGGAGGGTGTGTCTTGTCCTAATCTCTGTTAAAGAAAAATTATTCAGACGCTTATTAAAGATGGAGAGTAAAGCATACTCTGTTCAAAAGGGGTTAAATACAATTGGGAGAGAGATCCAGCACAACACCAAAAAGAAAAAGTGGGAATTTATTGCCAAGGAACAGGGTGGGAGGAGTGAATGGAAAATTACTAGGGGAAAACATTAGGTATAAGGAGAATTCTGGCTAAACCGACATCACAGGATTTTTGCTGAAGGCAGGCCAGAGTATTCAGATACCAAGTGTGGGGGATGAGGAATTTGATTAAATATCAAGGGTGGAATCTGATTAAATATCAAGGGTGGGGTATTTTCACTAACTGACTCATTAGTATTTTGGTAAAACTGGATTAAACCAGGCAAGGTTACAGCCTATTCAGTAGGAGGACTCAGAGGAGCCTAACTCAAGTTTGGTCAAAGGAGAAGAGAATTGAGTCATCTTTCGCAAGACAGGAATGATATATACATGAAAACATAGGTCATATTAAAGTGACTTATACACCCTAATAAGAGTTTTACAATATTTTGTGCTTGTTATCAATTTGCCTTTACCAGTGAGTTTTATAATTTCATATGTTTTCATTTTGATATTTAGCATTCTTTTGTTTCAACTTTAAGAATTCACATTAACATTTCTTATTTAGTGGTGATGATCTCTCTTGGCTTTTGTCTGTCTGGAAAGTCTATCTGTCCTTCACTTTTTAAGGACAATTTGATTTGTATAGTTTTTTGGTTGACTTTTTTTTTCAGCACACTGAAAATATAATCTTTGTCCCTCTGATCTGGAAAGATTTTGTTGAGAAATTTTCTGATGGCCTTATTGATGCTATCTTGTATATAATGAGTCATTTTTCTTTTGCTGTTTTAAAAATCCTCCCTTTATCTTTGACTTTGAAATTTTGATTGCTATGGTCTCAATGTAGACTTCTTTAGATTCCTCTTATTTAGATCTTTGTGTTTCATGAATCTGGAGTTTCATTTTTCTCCCAGATTAAGAATGTATCAGTCATTCTTTCTTTAAATAACTTTTCTAGACCTCTATCTCTTCTTCTGAGATTCCCATGATGTGTATATTGGTTCATTTGAATGTGTGCTGTAAGTCCTACAGGCATTTGCCATTCATTCATTTTCATTCTTTTTTCATTTGACTTCTTTGACAAGATAATTTCAAATGAACTGTCTTCAAGTTTGCTGATTCTTTCTTCTACTTGATCAAGACCTGATTGAATTATTAAATTCAGTGTATTCTTCAGATATAAATTTTGTTTAGTTATTTTATGTTTTTAAATTTCTTTCTTGATATTTTCATATTGTTCTTATATCATTTTCTTAATTTTTTCCATTGTTTATATTTTATATAGCTCACTGAGCTTCTTTAAGAAGATTATTTTGTATTATTTATCAGGCAATTTATAGATGTTCATTTCTTTAGGGTAATTTACTGGAGATTTCTTTTGTTATTTTTATGGTGTCATAGTTCTCTGATTCTTCATGCTCCTTATAGCTTTTCATTAGTGTCTGAGCACCTGAGGAAGCACATAAAAGAAGTCTTTATGGGTTAGTTTCAGCAGGGAAAGATCTTCACCAATCAACACAGTTAAATAATCTGGGAGTCTCTCAAACATTTTCTGTGGATGTGTCCATTCACCTATCTCCTTCCCTTCTAGGGTAAAAGTCTCAGGCTTTTGTACCTTCTTCCAATTTTACAAAGTCATGCAGGCCACCCTAAAACTTTCACTCCTTTTCCCTATGACAGTGCACTGAAATGATGGAATTTGGGTTGCAGGGAACACTTCTCTTCTTTTTGCCTGAGGGAGAAGTCTCAGGGTGGTACACATCTTCTCAGTCTTACAATGCCGGCTGCTGAGACCTACCTGCTCCTTTTTTTTTAGGGGTGTAAGTGAAATTCAGAGAGGCTGGGTGCAATTTACACTTCTCTCCCTTCTTCCCAAAAAAGAAGTCTCAGGATTGTGTACCTTTGTTCAATTCTACAGTGTCATGCTGGCTGCTGAGAATCACCCATCCCTTTTCCCTGGAAGAGTGCACTGAAATGCCAGGAGGCTGGGTGGTGTTCCACTTTTCTCCATTCCTCCTAATGGAGAAACATCACACTTGTATACCTTCTCTCAATCCTGTAATGTTGTGAAATCTGCTGAGAGTCCCTACCTATTTTCTTTGATCATAGATGCTCTTAGGCATTCTTACTAGGCTGATTGCCTTAGAGCTTTGAGTGAAGTGAGACAGAAGTAGTTCTTTCAGGCAGTGCTATGAAAGGCTAGGGATGTCAGATGAATGCTTCACTCACTCTTTGCCGAGAGAGAAATGGATCTTTTTCAGTGCTGAGCTGTGTCATCTTGAGAGGGGGACTGACACAGGTAAAGTGAAACTGCTGTTCTTTCCCATTTCAAAGTGGATTTCTCCAGTTTTGTGCTTGTCTGAGGCACTACAACATCTTAACTGGATTCCAGCGTCTTCAAAATTTTATTTTGGCCCAAGTAGTATTGTTTTATTGGTGTTTCTGTGGAGGGACAAAAATTGGGACTGCTACAATTTTGTTGATGTCACTCCTTCAATGTTATAAATGTTATTGCTAACATAATTCTTCCCAGGATCAGCCTGGTCTGGTATAGCCAGACTCCTTAAGATATGACTTTTTCATAGTTTATCAAGTTGAAAAATATTATTTGGATGTCTAATATGTGCCAGACATAATAGAAATGAACTCAGAGAAATTTGACTTTCTACTTCACTTCAGAATCAGAAGCACACAGGTCAGCAGAGAAAAATTTTCATTTAAATGAAGGATACAGTTAGTTTATTAAGAAGATGATATTTTCTTGGCCATTCACAATTCATGCCATTGAGAGAGTCAATGAGTAAACTCCTAAAGGCAAAAGAGAGAAATAACTTTCAGGTTTCTTTGGCTGAGAGTGATTCCTTTTAGGGCAAAAACAGTATTATGCTGGTGCTTATGGTAGAATAGGGTAGGCAGTGCAGCAATAACAATTAACTACCAACTTTCAGTTACTTCTAACAACAATGGTTTATTTATATTTCCTTCATGCAAAATGCACAATAGATTCAGACGCCTCTCCAGGGCAGCTCTTTGCTATGTGATGGCTCATTATTGGACTTCTGTAATAACACCTGACTCTACAATTTTGTTAGCAGTGGAAGAGAGGGCTGGCGAGTCAAGTGCTAGCAACTAAATAAAACCATGCTGAAGTGACACATGTCACATCTCGCATTTCAGTGTCTGAAGAAAGTCACAGGGTGATGACGAATGTCAACGATAAGGAAAGCACTATCTTTCCTTGTGTCCAAAAGAGGAAAACCAGATACTGATGAAGACTAGTAACCACTACCACGTTAATCACATTTATGACAGAAAAAAAAAGATTGGTCAAAAAATAAACCTCAAAATATTTTATTCTGATTCATTTTGGGTGGTAACTAAGAACTGAGTCCTTGTGCTTATGCTGTTTTCCTAGCCATCACATATATTTTCAAGTCCTGATGCTTCCTGAAGGACAGGATTAAAAATTTCACACCCTGTCGTTCTTACTCATTACCCAAGGTCCAAATCAAGACTTGCTTCCTCTAACAAAATTTCTCAATTTCCCTGGTCCACACAGATCTCTATTCTATCTTTATAACACTTATAACTTCAATTTGTAAGGCATAAATAGTAGCACAGCAACACATACTGTCTGACTTAATCTTGGCAAGTTCCCATGAGGTATGATTACCCCTATTTTGCAGATGAGGAAATAGAGGCTCCATATGCTCTCTCACATCTTCTAGACAGCAAAGCTGGACTAAAAGTCTCTGGTACTTAAACTGCTTTCAAAATGTTTGACATATGTGACTCTTGATTCTCAAACTAGTTGTTTTATATTTTTAACAAAAAGTATCAAGATACCCACCCAAATCATCTCAGCATGCTCTTGTACCCACAAGTGGTACCCCGGTGATTCTTCACCTGAGGGCTCTCTCTCATTCCTCTAGAAGATCCAGGACCTTAATGCTTTCAAGACTAGTCCTCAGCCAAAGGTGAATGGGAGTTTGAAGATAAATTACCCACATTGGGCAACCCCTTCAGGTCCCCTCCCAGTGTGGGAGCCTTTCTGTTCTCTCAATAAATCCTGCTTTAAAAAAAATTACCCACATTGCTCACCACTCAAAAGTGATGTTCTGAGCCATGTTCCAAAGTGTCTCAGAGGTCCCCAGCTGCACTGAGCCCTAGTCACTTGTTGTGATAGTATACATATTGTAACACACTCTGTATTGGCTTCCTTCCCTTTCCTCTCTCAAGTCCCTATTCTTTTACATGTATATCCTAATATCACCACTTCAATAAATGATCTGCATTTGAATCCTTGTAACAGTACTAGCTACTGGTGAGAAAACCAAGACAGACTCAAAGGTATAAAGGTTCTTCTACCATTTTTCCCCTAAGAGTGACAAGGTCAGTAATGGTGTCATCACAGAGGTTCACTAAACATCTGTTGATTCATTGAAATGAAAAAATTAAATCATTTTGGCTTTGGATTTGTGCTTTAAAATAGAAAGTAACTCACAATTTCACTCATGTGAAATAAGAATTATGAGGTCTTTAGGAGAAATCCTATCACATAATGTCAGTTTAATGGATATAGAAAACATCACCATACAATGCAATTTTGTTTGTGTGGTGATTTTGAGAGGCTGGAAGTTGTCTTCTTTTAGTTTGAGTGCATATTCTTCATTTTAAAAAGGCAGAAACATACCTTACTCCTTCCATGCCACCAGACTTAGGAAAATCTATGAACTCAGACACTTACCTGAACCAAAAAAGATGTCTAGAATTTTTTAGATTGTTGTATATAACCTGCCCTTGGTCCTATAAACAACTCTTAAGCAAGGAATATCATGATTCAGGAACAGAATGGTATAACAGGTGTTTGAGCTTTTGGCGCTAAGTGAAAAATTAAAAGGATCACAATATACATAGGGTGCTTAAAAAAGTATCACATATTAAGAAAGGAAAAAAAAACTGTATTAAAATAGTAAAACTCAATAAGATGAATATAAGTCACGTTTGAATTTTGCAATTAGAAGAGATGCTCAAAATGGTTACCATCAGTGCCTAGACACTTGGAATTACAGCAAACTAAAAGTAATATATAGATAACGTCTTTTAAAATGTGTGTACAATTTTTGGCACTCCCGGTATTTCCCTTACAGAAACTGGAAACTCTGATCCAGAATCCTTTATTTTCCTTCAATAAATATCCACATCTCCCCACCACCACCAAAAGAATAAATATCAAATTTTAGAAAGGGCAAAGGATCTTCTCTTACCTTCAATGATTATAACAAACAAAATAATAAAATGCAAGATATAAGCTCCTGGGTGAATTTTGTTAAAGATGCAGGAAATTATGGCGCAAGATAAAATAGAGAACACACTTTCCTTTAGCAGTGGATTCAATATGGAAAGACAATCATGTATGTGTATGCACACACACACACACACACACACACACACACACACACACACACACCACTACATTTTTGGCATAGCTTTCTGGCTTTAACAACTCTAATAGGGAAAATTGGAAAATCACCACTACAGAGATGGATGATTTCTCTTTGCCAGAAACCTTTCATAAAAAGGTTTTAAATCCATCATAAACTTCGGGCCCTGACTCAAGCCAGAAAATCTGTAAGAGAGTCCGCTTTCATTCATTCCCTTTTTATCATGCTCAATTTCCATTATAATTGCAGATATACTCAGGATCCAAAACTTCCCATTGCAACCAAAAGTAATGTATTGGTTAAGGTCAGTCTATTACATTACCCAAATTAATTTAATAAATATTTACTGAATGTGTGTTATGTGTAGGACAGTGTGCAAAGTAGTGTGCAAAACTCAAAGAAGATAGGATTTTTTTCTCAACATATAATTTTCACTATCTAAAATATGCTATTAAGAAGACTCATTGTCAGATGCCTCAGGGCTGATCAGTGCTTTAGATCAGAGTTAAGAACTAGAGAAGGGCAAACATTCTAGCAGCTTCAGTCATGAAGCTTTTGGGAAGAGATGAGAACTGCACTGTTTCTCCAACGATGGGTCAGGCTTGATTAGGGAGAAGGGAAAAAATTGGACAGTTTATTTTCAGGAAAGAGTATGGGTAAAAGCACTGAAATGGTAAACCAAAGTTGGCCCAGTGATAGAAGAGATTAGTAATGTTCAAAGCAGACTGAGCAAAAAGACAAAACAAGAACAAAAACAAAACCAAGGAAAGCTTCCAAAATAAAAAGCTCTGGGGATCTAGAGGGGTGTAAGGAATTGTATTTTTTTATAAAAACCCTATACATACCAGTTAATCTTAATTCAAAATAAATTTGTTGAACTACTTTTTTACACTAATTGTACCTTTGATCTTATTGATGTCTCTTCTGGATTATCTTTTCCCTTCATCTCTGTATATTCCTCAAGGCCAACCTCAAATGCAGTCTCCTTCAGAAAGCTTTATTTTTTATTTCATGTTTTCCACTTACAACAGTAGATGAGCCCTTTACTATGGCTAGGTAGTGAGAAATATGGGAAGACATCAGAGCTGGAGTATAAGGGAATGTTGGAAGCTCTAGAAATTGATCCAGTTGAAGGGAAGAGTCTCAGGTCTGCACCTGCAGTTTTGTTCATTTGAGTTAGCATTGCTATGTGATTGTAAAGTAGGGGTAAACCAACAACAAAGTGAAGTTCTCTAAGCCTACAATATGCTGTACCAACTATATTACATTTGTTGCACCAGTCCAAACCAAAATTATTAAAAGTCTGTGGTATTTCTTTAATGCCTGGAACATTGTAGGCATTTGATATTTATTTTTTAAATTAAATAATGAATTCATAATCAAGAACACATGCTGTTTGCAAAGTCACTGTGGCATCTAGCATTATGCTGTCCTGCAATATATAGACCATTTGAATAATGCCTTACATTTCTTTTAAACATAGTTTTGTAAAATACCTCTGTGTACCAGGCACTACTGGCAGAGTTAGAGACATGCAGATGCCAAGTCATCGGTCTCCCTTCAAGAAACAAACAGTCCAATAGAAGAGACAGATATTGTAATATAAGGCATAATGTGATTTTTACTAAACAGAACTAATGGCAAGTGCTGAGGGAGAGTGAATACTACTTGGGAAAAATAAAATATTGTGTAGCAGTCTTTGCATGTCAGTGTTGATTTAAGATGCATAGAAATTAGTGGTTCTCTATACTTGGTGGAGTCTAAACTTTTAGGCCCCTTGTGACTCAAAGAGAGCCTAGGCTTTCTATTTCCCCACATACTGGTGTGAATTTGTCTAGAAATACAAGCATGACTCTCTGTTTAGTCCAATTTGGGGAAAGAGAAGGGCTGTGAAACTCCTATATGTGGCTATAAAAAATAGAAAGCAAGAGGAAGTTATTCTTTGATCAACATCCCAGTGAAAAGTGTGGCATTGAATATGGGGCCTTTGGCAGATTGTGGAAGAGATGGCAATAAGAAACAAAAGTATTATAGTGATAAAAATAAAAAAGAATTAAAAGAGATAAGGTATTCCTAAGATTAATTTAGCTTGAATTGTGCCACTTCTAATTCCAAAGCCAAATTTGAGTACCAACTGCAGAAGATTTTATCTACAGACCGAAGAGTTAGATAAGCTGACCTCTTTAGTGTGTTCCAACTCCAGTATATTATGATCTTGTGACATAACTTTTGCATTTTTCAGGGCCTATCAGCAGAGTAAGGAGCAATGCTAATGGTCCCTTAGATTACAAAGATAACCCAGTCACCTAGCAACCTTAGGCTACTCCCAGGAGAGGGCCATGGGAAAGAAAGGGGTAATGAGGAGTTACAAAACATCTGCAAAATCTTAGTTCTTGTCTTTGCAGCAGTCTAAGCCCTGAAGACCAATAGTACAGACAGAAAATCAATTTTAAATACCTTTGCACATCAACTCTTGAAAGTTCACTATCAACTTCTGAAAATGATTCTCTAAAAAGGCAGCTAAATCTTGGACAAGCTTCATATAGTTTGGTGACACAGAAGCTGAAAAATCCTCAAGGGATCCATGGAAGTCAAAGCATAGGAGCTAGAAGATTTTTATAGTGTGGAATTGGGACTCTATGAGGGGTCATTCAACTCTCCTTTTGCATACAATAACCGCTTCAACTATATTCTCTATGAGAAGTATCCATTCGCTGGAAAATTGTGAGTCAGCTTGCTCAAAGTTGAAGATCTGATGTACAGGGTATAAAGTCAAAAAGGCAATGGAGATATAAGAAGGGTCTGAATCAGGGAGATGCTTCATATCAGATGCCTCCCACAGTTCCCTAGGAATATAGATTTTTCTCCCAAGTAGATGGTAGACTGCAGCAGAGGGGCATAGTATGGATATTCCTTTGTAGAGCTGACATTGGGCCACACTCTCTTGTCACTAGATTCTGATATCCCCATCAGACCGAGTTTGACCGGTAACTGCTTAAATAGTTCACATATGTGTGCACACACATGTATATATGTGCATGAGCTTGTGAGAACACATGTGAATGTGTCTGAAATAATATAAGAAAAGAATTGAAGGGTAAAGAACCCCCCTGAGATTATAATTTGGCTTAACACCTTCCAAATCCTGAAGGCAAACCTGAGCCCAAAATGGCCCATATGCATTCTAAGTTTCTTCTTCTTCTTCTTCTTCTTCTTCTTCTTCTTCTTCTTCTTCTTCTTCTTCTTCCTCTTCCTCTTCCTCTTCCTCTTCCTCTTCCTCTTCCTCTTCCTCTTCCTCTTCGTAATGGAACTGCTTAGCAGATGGTATCAAACAAAGTAATATAAATAACCTTACAGTTGGCTATCAGCTAAAAAACACTGACTGTTGCCAAAGTGGATGGGTCATCCGGTCACCTAGCATCATATTCCCAATGTTCACACTGAATTTAAAATAATTTTTAAAAAGCTGTCTCATCATTAAGAACAATGGGGGGTACTGACTTTCTATTTATCTTCTCCTCAAATATATTTGTGTTTCTACATCTTCAGATACTGACTGGTATAGCCGCCTGTAATAGGAAAAGAAACTATTTGACAGAGTGTGCCTGCTAAGTTTAAATGGAGTGGAAGTAAAGTTTTTTACATACCAGTTTATGCCTAATGTCCTCACTTGATTTGTAGTACCTCCTTTAACTCTCCAAGGTGTCCCAGTTACGGTTACCTGAGATCAAGTGATTCCTTGGGCCAACTGTTTGTTTGGGTTTATCCAATTTAATAATATTTGGGCTTTTGTCTGTGTATCTGCCACTAGGCATTTTCAAGGGCAGTAACTTCAAGTGAAAGTGAGTAATGATTTTTAACTATACAAAATTTCATTAAATGCCTTCAGGGCACTTCTACAGCATGGAACCTGTCCCTTATGAGGTGACTATTTTTCAGTATCCATTACGCATGCTTCGTACATGTCCTTGGGAACCAGGGTATGCTCTGAAATAACGTCATCCCGCACCCTAGCAGTACACTGACAACCTTTAGCCATTACACTTGAAAATTGAAATCAATTTCCTTTTCCCAAATCTGCCTTCAGGGTCAGGTGTTTGTAAGGTTATTTTGGAAGTAAAAGCGTCTCCACAGTTTAATGAAGTTGATGAACTGGGATGTAGAAAGCCACCCCACTGACAAACCCATGCACTTGAGGCTGAAATGAGAGACCTGCTGTTAGAAATGTGTTATAGACTGGCATTCAGATCTACTCATAGGGCCATCCTGTGCATGTGGGAGACACTGTCCACACATTTTCTTCTTAACTGCCCTTGCACTCCTCAGGGCATGGGTGATATACATTTGCTTTAATTACCTTGATGGCTTCAGAGTATTACTCTTAAATGACTAGCAGTTAACTCCTGGGTACATAAAAGATCCTCTCAAGCATCTCCTAGAGACACTAAACTGCACTGGAAGTAGGAAACAATAAGATCAAAGAGGACTCAGGTGTCTGTCCAGAATGGAAAAAGAAAAACAATAAGAGCAAGGGTTCTCTAACAGCACTGTGATAAGAATGCAGGTTCCAAGGTCCAGTGTTTTGGAGATTTCAATTCTCTAACTGTGAGACAGAGTGTAGGAACCTGCATTTTAACAAGAACTGTGGGCAATTCTGATGTAGTGGTTTCATGGCCACTCTTTTAAAAGAACTAAATAGAGAAAAGGTTTTAATTCAGAAAAAAGGAAAACTAAGCGATCTGGAAAGACAGACATCATTGACCCTGCTGGAGAATAATAAGTAACCTATGTATCAGTAGTACTGATTTGGCAGACAAACTAACCAAAGGAAATTGGCAAAAGCTGTAGATTAAGGCCCCATTCTAATTTCACCACCTGCAGTGCAGTTAGTAAATGCAACAATCATAAAGACAAAGTTCAGTGAACAGTGCTGGGCACATAGCAGACAATCAGTAATGGACAGTCTCGTGGGTAGATATCAGCATGAATTTTTTTACAAGGAGGAGCCTCAAAAGACAGTTGGCAGCAGGGAGAGGATATGATTCATATTCTATATCTACAAAACTGTCCACCAACTTTGGATAGGACCACAGGCAAAGAACAAGAAATGCTCTGATGATACACATCCCCATGATGCTCCTATTTTTTTTAGCAGTTCGACAAATTCCTTCACATTTTCTGGCCCTTCCCTCAAATCCTTTGCTTTCTGTCCCTCACCTTCTATAACAAATGCAGTGCAAGTGGGCATGATGGATCTCATCAAACTCAGGTCTTTGTCTCACACACAAGGCTATATTGTACACTAACTACCCAGAAAGGAAATAAGTTGCAGTGCATTCCATAGGGGGAAAACAGATGCTGTGACTGAGGATAAATCATGGGAAAATGACTCCCCTCTATAAGCTCCTGGAAAGCTGAAACACTAGGAAGGAAATAGGGGTAAGTGAATCAAAACAAATGAGCATATGAGATGAAGTAAAAAAAATCTGGATTTGAATTCAGGCGCTGTCATGTGGAAACTTTTAGACCTTGGGAGGGGCATATTTCTCTAAATCTCGATTTCAAATCTGCAAATTGTTAATGACAATAAAGATACTTTTCTCTTTCATAGTATTATTCTAAGGATAGATTAAATGTGGTCAATATAAAGAATGTAACACAATGTCTGGCACATTATGAGTACCTTGCACAAAAAGGCATCTCTGTATCTAAATGCCGCAAGTCTTAGCAATATGCGGAGACCATGTATCTGAGAACATAGAGAAATAGCCTTACCTCTGTCCTGTCCACACTGCCTTGGTGATAGAGGAAGATGGTTGGGGATTTGTGTACTGATGCTAATTACATACAAATACTATACCTTAGGTAGTTGATTTTATTATTATTGTCAGCTGCTAGAGGCTCTGATTTCCATTTCCTTCTCTTTTCCCCAGGTGCTGTCTCTTCAGTCTTCCAGTCCCAATGATAAGACTGTGCCTCTTAGAACATGGCATCATTAACCATTATTAACATCATTAACTATACAAAATTTCTCTGTATACTGTATGCAGATTGATTTTAGCCAAAATGCAAAAGCTAACTAACATCAGGCAAAATCTAGCTAATGCCAGCTTGTAACTGGAATAACCAGCAAGTGATAAAGTTTTAACAAAGTGTACTCTCTCGCATGCACTTTTTAAAACATGTTGGTTCACGAATTTCACTGGTGTTGGTTGGCTTTATTTCACACTATGGTCAAATAAAAAAATGGTCTGTGGAACCTGTCAAGGGGTTACTCAAATTTCTTACGATTTTCACAAATCACTATTGGGGATTTGACAAACGTTCAGAACTAATTGTGATGCCACTTTATATTTGTATAAGGATTGTGGTTTGCAAAGCACTTTCACATTGACAGTTCTCAAGGTATTAATAGCCTTGTAGTAGAGACTATGTGGGTACCATTACCATTCCTCTCAGTTTACAGTTGGAAAAAAACTGAGGTAAGGATAAAGTGAATGTTCATTTTGTATCTACTATCTTTCAGCAATTTTACATATATCATCCCACAGAAATTCATATCAGTTGGAGGCAGGTGTTATCTACTCTCCATTACAGATGTGGAAACAATACTGAGAGAAGAAGTGCCATGGACAAAGTCACATTGGTAATAATTAAAAGATTAAGGTTTTGAGTTGGGATCTCACTGTCACCCAGGCTTGAGTGCAATGGCATCATCACGGCTCACCGCAGCCTCGACTTCTTGGGCTCAGGCAATTCTCCCACCTCAGCTTCCTAAGTAGCTGAGACTATAGGCACATATCACCATGCCTTGCTAATTTTTTTTTTATTTTTTTAGAGAAAGTATTGTCCAGGCTGATCTCAGACTCTTGGGCTCAAGCAATCCTCCCACCTCAACCTCCCAAAATGCTGGAATTACAGGCATAAGACACCACACCTGATCAATCAAGGGTTTTAACACAGTATCCTCTCAATTAAAGGCATATTCTCATCTTACCGTTGCACAGTACATCCCAGGTGGATATACTCAAGGACACATGGTTAGGGAGTGAACCAGTGTTTGTTTCCCTCAAGATCAGTGTTTCTCAAACATCAATATACATATGAAGTACCTGGAGATTTTGTAAAAGTACAGATTCTTATTCACTAGGTACAGCCTGGGATTCTGAATTTCTAACAGGCTTCCTGATGATGCATACATGGTTGGTGGCTGGTCTGTGGGCCACATTTTGAATAGCAAGGTCCTAAATCACAGCAGCAGCTCTCAAACAAAAGAGAAAGTAACATAGGTACAACACACTCTTTCGTAATTTTGGACAAAAAGGCAAATAAAAGACTATAGGTGTGTTTAAAATAGGGTCACCTTCTATGTTTATTTGCACACATGCTCAGCTGGGAATCTCTGGATTCAGAGTCCATATTTGTGCAATGTGTGCATTTTCAGCATTTTCCAAATATGCCTGATCACAAGAAACTGCTTGTTGAAAATGCAGATTAGTATAAGTACTCCAAATAAACTGAATGGGTATCTTTGGTGATGGGTTTTAGAAATCTATATTTTAACACTCTTCCCATGCAATTTTGATGCCCACTAAAGTACCATTTGTTAAGAAGGAAAGCAGCAAACATTTCTGTAAAGGGTCAGATAATAAATATTTCACAAAACTTTCTTTACAAAAACAAGACCATATTTGGCATGTGGGCCCCAGTTTGCCAATCTCTAGGTTAAGAGATGTTATGTTTGGAGAAGGCAAAGGACTGAGTAGGAACTTCAGATAAGTGAAACATCATTATTCCCTTTTCTACCCCATAAAGTAGCTAAGGTAACTAAGAAGCTTGGCCAAAGGATGGACTTTTACACAAGGTTGTGTGTAAAAAAGTGATAGACACAAAGAAAAGACACAGATAAAGAAAAAAAAGTAAAAAGAAAAAATGAAAGAGAGATTGAGAGACCAAGACAAAAAGACCCCTCAAAAGAGAAAAAAACAAGCAGACACACACAGACACACACACACACACTGAAAGAGAGGTAACCTGAAGTCACCAAATGCAGAATAACAGAATTCAGCAACTAAGAACAGTAAACAAGGCAGAAACAACCAAAGCTTAAAATGGGAGGCGATAAAAAGGCAATGGAGAAAAAATGAACACCTTATGAATGAATAAACCCTGAGCTCAGCTCTTTACAAAGGCAAGGTGCTCTCAGACATGGCACTCTTATTCTTCAATGCAGGACACGGGTGAATTTAAAACACTACTAGTCAGAGGGAAAATGCATGAGAGATAAAACTGATTTTCTCATCTGTCTTTAACTCTTAGTTCCTTTTTATAAACATAAAGCATCACTTTTCCCTTTGTTGTGATAAATCCTCTCAGAGAAGCTTGCCACCTGGCCATTTGAGAATCACTGATATAAAGAAGCTAATGTATGTACTACTAATTTCCATGAGACAAGAAAAAGTTATCAAACTTTACTTTTGCCACAATACTGAATATTTTTTTCTAAACCACACATGTGCCCTGCCCTATTTTGATCTACTCTTGTCCTCACACCAACCCCCACCTGTGCATCTCCCAAACACACACAGCAACAAACTTGTCCATCCCTTAAAACTCAATGGGCTAGACACAAAAACCCCATACAGGATGGAAGAGTGCTATATGGCAGGAAAATAATGCTGTTTCTTTGTAAATACCAGAAGTTAACAATGGCACATTTCCTATGAGGGCAGACATGAAATTCCCCTGAACTGTCTTCCTGGGATCACCTTCTTCACTATGCATTTTCTTCTGTCATCAATATTCCAGGTCTGAGGTATTATGTGCTGCGGGGGTACAAGCTTATCATGAAAGAGATTTTGTGTCTTTTTTTAAGGCCTAAAAGATTTTTTTTTCTCTGAAAGCACTGACCTTAATTTTGTAGTGACTATAAGAAGACACTGCTGCTACTTCATAAACCAAGACAGCATGCCCATCCCAGCCCATCCTCAGTGGGTTAAGGGGTCCACTGACAGCAAAGTGCAGCTTTCCTAATGCCAAAGGAAAGTCATTAGAAGTAGACGCAGGAGGCATGCAAAGAGCAGCTTCCAACTGAGCTTAGCTAAGTTCCTTTCCTGATAGATTGGGCAATATTTCTGTGCTGGGAGTGGAGAAAAGGATAAGTCTCTAACTTAGATATTTCCTCTGTAGATGTTACCAGGTCACTTGGGTGATGACCTAGGGTGAGGGGGTCAAAAGGATTTATATAGGACAGATCCCAATAGTCAAGTGTCTGGGATGCCCTACACTTGCCTCATCTTACTGCACCAATGGGGAGTCATTGACTGCTATGTGTGAGGGAAATGAAACAAGTTCATTTCACTGCACACTTCACAGAGGGGCAGAAGAAGCAGGGAATTCACATATATGGCAGCAGGTGGGAGCAGGAAAGACTGCACTGAGTAATTTGAATTGCATTGAAAATGGTACTAAGACCAGAAAATTGAAATCCCTTCTGCCTTGCCAGGAACTGGTTAGTTAAGGAGCAGTACAGTTAAAGTAAGGCTATATCCCCCTATGAGTGAATGAGTTTGCTCTTATCCTCATCACTGCCTCAGACTTTAACCTTGGAAATGACTGGGATATCTGAGTACCACAGCCTGAGCACCTAATCAATTTAAAGTAAAATTAGGGACAGTGGGTGGGTCGCATTATCTTTGTATATGACGAAGAGCAAAAAACAAACTGATGTTATACAAAGGAGAAAGCCTTGCCTTGGTCAACTTCTGCCAGAAGTTTCTTCTTCAAGGCCCAGGTATTAGGCTGACTGATACTTTTGGCTAATTGACTAGACATGTGGAATGCAATGTCCAACTTGTAGACTCAGATTCCACCTCTACAACACAGCAGAGGAAGAGTGAGTTACTGATCTCTCACATTTTGTCAGGGAGCCTCATTCTAAGGCAAAGGAAATCTTTGCATACTGACCTTATAAGCTAACTAAAGCATGAACTTGTGGTACGATCATTTGATTTCTTCAGGAACCAGGTTCAGAGAAATCTGGATTCGAGTTCTGGCTGCCCTACTTTTCCTAGCTACAACTCTCTGAGCCTTACATTTCCCATCTACAACACAAGGATTTTTAAAAAATTATTTATTTATTTTAAAGATGTGGGGTACAATTCAGAGTTAGGTATACAAACATTGATCATGCAGGTACCCTTGTTGATGAGGTATGCCCCTCCCTCCCCTAGCAGTTTAACAGTACTTATTTCATGGAACTACTGTGAGGGTTGAATGAGATAATGTATGTAAAATACTTAGCACAAAAGAATGGCAATTATTGTAGTTGTTATTATTACTACTGCTGCTGTAACTCAGTTATCACTAGGTTTGCAAACACAGTATAGTACAGGATTATGATTATTAAGAGCTCAGACTTGGCAGCCACACTTAAGTTTCTTTATGTTCTCTACCACTCCTCTGTGCCTTTGAGCAATTTACTTATCCTCTCTGTATCTCAGTTTCCTCTGATTCTATAATAACAGTTTTGCCTGCCTCACAGGATTGTGAAGACTAAGTAAACTAACATATGTGAAACACTTAGAAATTGTGCCTGGCATACAAGTGCCATGTAAATAGTAGCTACTATTGTTAATATTTTGGTAAACATCTTGAGGAATTGGCTCAACGGTCCCATGGTGTCTTGAGCTCACAGCACATTCTCAGTCTGTGTTGCTAAACCTACTATGCCCACTAAAAGCCTAAATCTATCCACTAAAGCTTCATTCCACAAATGAGGGCTTGGAGCCACATCTGGTCATTAAGATTCTGTCAGCAACAGCATGTGCCATCATACATCTCCAGAATCCAACCCTCTGCCGTCTCCCATTTAGGAATCACTAAGATACTGTAGTTGCATCTGTCATGGTAGATTATGTTATATCAATAGGACAACGCAACAATAGACACAACTTGCTGTGGCATGTAAGAAAATGACAAATAAGTCCAAGAATTCCAAAAGACAGTTTTCTGAAAGAAGGGCAAGTGCTGAACCTGAAAGTGAAATGAAAACTGCTCACAAATTGAAAGATTGAGGAAGGATTCCTTCATTTCAGATTTGGCCCTTGACCAAGTTGGAGGTTCACACAATTTATATTTAGAGTCTTCCTTCTACTTTCTTAGTGTATCCCATGTATGAATTGGCTATGGTGGCACCCCAGCCAAGTTCATCTTCCCTAGAAAAAACTTTCTCCAGAACCCTATCCCCGCCCTCAGCTCCCTCTTATTTTGCATTTAATCCCAAATCCTACTTCCCCACAATCTGGTCAAAACTTATGGAATTGCCCTTCTCGGGAATATACTCATTTTTAAAAACCTCTAAGAGCATGGTAATGCTTTAGCCTAAGCAAACGTCCCTCTGAGAAAAGAAAAAAATCAGATAATTTTGATAGATGGAGAGATAAGAAGAGATTAAACTAAAGGAGACATTTGCTAGTGCCTACTGAATTCATTCATGTTTGTTTTCCAGCAAATATATATTGACATTATGTGTTAATTCTTTCCTAGACACCGGAACTTTAGCAATACAAATAAGATAAGATCCCTGTTCTTAGGGAATTTACATTCTAGTGGGAAGAAAATAACCAAGAAAATATAATTTTTAGGTGATGTGAGCAATATGAAGGGAATTTATTTATCAGGGTGATAAGATAAAGGATAACAGGTATAAGTGTGATTGACAATTTATATAGTATCGTAAAGGATGATTTCTTTGAGGTGATGACATTTGACTTGAGATTTGAATGATGAGAAGGAATCTGCCAGCCAGAAGTCAAGATCATAATGAAAACTATTCCAGGCAAGGAATACAGCAAGTTCAAAGTCCAGGTAAGAGGAATTAATTTGACATTTTAGAGGAACAGAAAGAAAAACAGTGTAGCTGAAGTAAAGGGAAATAGGAGTAGTGATAGGAGATGAGATTCGAAAAGCGCCCAGGGCCAGATAATATGATAGAGCATTTAGACTTAATCATTTATTTTATTCCAGTTGTGGGGTACATGTGAGGATTTACTACATAAATAAATTGTGTGCAGGTGAAGTTTGGACTTCTAGCGAGCCCTTCCTTTCCTAGTAGTGAACCTAGCACCCAGTGTGTGGTTGTGTGCCCCTTATCATTCCTCCCTCTGTCTGTTCTTTAGTAGTGTCCAGTGTCTGTTGTTCTTGCATTTTTGCTTGTGTGCCCAGTGATCAGGGGCTGATTGTGAGTGAGAAAATGCAGTATTCAGTTTTTTTGTTTCTGTGATAGTTCACTGAGAATGATAGTCTCCAGCTGCAGCCATGTTGCTGCAAAAGACATGATTTTGTTCTTCTTTATGGCTGCATAGTAATCCATCATGTATATGTACCACATTTTCTTTATCCAATCCACTTTCAGTGGGCATCTGGGTTGGTTCTATGTTTTTGCTATTGTGAATCATGCTGCAATGAACATACGTGTGCAGGTGTCTTTTTGGTAAAGTGATTTATGTCTCTCTGGGTATATTCCCAGAAGTGGGATTGCTGGATCATATGGAAGGTCAATTTTTAGTTCTTTGAGGAAATGCCACACTACTTTTCACAAAAATTGAACTAGCTTACGTTCCCACCAACAGTGTAGAAACATTCCCTTTTCTTGCCAACACCTGTTTCTGTTTTGTCTTGTTTTGTTTACTTTTTAATGATAGCCATCCTTAATGCTAGGCGGTATCTCATTGTAGCTTTGATTTGCATTCCTCTGATGATTAATGATGCTTATATGTTTGTTGGATGCTTGAATGTCTTCCTTTGAGAAGTGTCTGTTCATGTCCTTTGCCTACTTTTTAACTTGTTTGTTTTTGTCCTGCCAATTCATTTGAGTTCCTTGTGGATCGTGGATGTTAGCCTTTTGTTAGATGCATAGCTTGAAAATATTTTGTTTCTCATTCTGTAGGTTGTATCTTTACGCTTTTGATGATTTCTTTTATAGTGCAAAAAAAATTTAGTTTGGTAAGGTCCCACCTATCAATCTTAGCTTTTGCTACATTTGTTTTTGAGACTATGACCATGAATTGCTTGCCTACTTTGATGTCCAGGAGGGTGTTTTCTAGGTTTTTTTCTAAGATTCGTGTAGTTTGAGATTTCACATTTAAGTCCTTGATCCATTTTGAGTTAATTTTTGTATATGGTGTTATGTGGGAGTCCAGATTCATTCTTGTGCATATGATTAGCCAGTTTTCCCAGCACCATTTGCTAAATATGATTTATTTTTTCCAGTGTTTATTTTTGTCAGCTTTGTTGAAGATTAGTTGATTGAAGGTCCATGATTTTATTTCCAGATTCGCTGTCCTGTTCCATTGGTCTATGTGTCTATTTCTGTGCTAATGCCATGCTGTTTTAGTTACCATAGCCTTGTAGTAAAGTGTGAAGTCTGGAAGTGTGATGCCTCCAGCTTTGTTATTTTTTGCTGAGGATTGCTCTAGCTATTTGTGCTCTTTTTCACTTCCATAAGAATTTCTGTACTGTTCTTTCTATGTCTGTGAAAAATGTTGTTGGCAGTATGATAGAAATTATGCCTTGGGTAAAAATGGACATCTCAACGATATTGATTCTTCCAATCCATGAGTATGTGGTATTTTTCCCTTTGCTTGTGTCATCCTTGATTTCTTTGGGCAATGTTTTGTAGTTCCTATTGTAAAAATCTTTCACTATTTGGTTAGGTAGGTACCAAGGTATTTTATTTATTTATACCTTTGTGGCTACTGTGAATAAGATTGTATATTTTATTTGGTTCTCAGTCTGTTTATTGTTGGTATATAGAAATGCAGCTGTTTTTGCACATTGATTTTGTATCCTGAGACTTTACTAAAGGAGTTTATTAGTGTGAGGAGGTTTATGACAGACTTTCAAGGATTTTCTAGGTATAGAATCATATCATTTAAAAAGATGGATAACTTAGCTTCCTCTTTTCTTATATAGACATCCCTAATTTCTTTCTCCTACCGGATTGCTTTGGCTAGGATTTCCAGTTCCATGTTGAATAAGAGGGGTGAGAGTGGGCATACTTGTCTTGACCCATTTTTAAAGAAAATGTTTCTAGCTTCTGCCCATGAAATTTAATGTCAGCTGCAGGTTTGGTACAGATGGCTCTTAGTATTTTGAGGAATGTTCCTTCGATGCCTAGGTGTTCAAGGATTTTTATCCAGAAGGGGTGTTGGCATTTATTTAATGTTTTTTCTGCATCTAAATGAGATAACCATGTGGTTCTTGATTTTACTTCTGTTTGTGTGATGGATTACGTTCACTGATTTATGTATGTTGATCCAGCCTTGCATCCCAGAAATGAAGCCCACCTGGTCATGATGGCTGATCCTTGAAATGTGCTGTTGGATGTGATGTACCAGAATCTTGTGGAGAATTTTGCCTCTGTTCTATGTTCATCAGGGAAATTTGGCTATAGTTTTCTTTCCTTGTTGTGTCTTTGCCATTTGGGGTTATCAGGATAATATCAGCTTCATAGAATGACCTAGGGAGAATTTCTTCCTTCTCAATTTCCTGGAATACTTTCAACAGGATTAGTATCAGCTCTTCCTTGTGCATCTTATAGAAGTCAGCAGAGATGCCATCTGGCCCAGGGCTTTTGGCGGGGGGGGGATTTCTTATTACTGAGTCAATTTCTTTATAGTTGTTGGTCTGTTTAGGGGTTCAATTTCTTTCTACTTCAATTTTGGTAAGTTATGTGATGCCAGGACCCTCTGGGGAATTTCTCTGATGCCTTGGTCTATGCATTAGCCTGCAAGATGTATGATGACATGGGCTTGTCTTATCTCCTTCTCAAAAGCTGTATCATTGTCTTAGATGTTGTAATGGGCTTTTCCAGATGACCTCCGCCAGGAAGCAGTGCTTGCAGGAGACAGCTATCTGTGATGATGGCTGTGGGCTTTTTTGCTTGGCTTTTATTTCCCCAGGGACGTGCACAGATGATTTAGGCAACAGGTGAGTGGATGAGAATTCCCAAAATTCTTTAGTTCCTGAGCTTTTGAGGGGGGTGTAGGGGAAAAGCTGGTCAGGGAGGGCTAGGTCAGACTGGACCACTGTACATTTCCCCACTGTGGGTATGATGGATAACCCCAGTGAGAAATAAGTCCCCTGACCACTGTGGCCATGATGCAGGGATTGCCAAGCCTTTTCTGTTATATAAAAAAGCTCACACATGGAGAAAGGGGTTGCCAAGACGACCTCCTCCTTCCCCTGGCCAATCCCATCTCCCCTTCCCTTGTTTGAGTGTGTCTGCATTTAGAACTCAACATATCTTTCTGCAGCAACATTTTTCCCATGGGTTGGAACTGGCTGGTCTGCGATCCCAATCTCCAGGTGTGTGCACTCAGTGGTAATTAGGAGGAAGCATGTACCCCCTGGCCACTGTGGCAGTGCTGCAGGAATAGCAGAGCCATCTGTTGCACAGAAGTGTTCACGTGGGAAAAGACGGATTACTGGGACAATAGGGCTCCTCCTGGCTTCCTTTCCCTTACTAGAGACTGATTGCTTTCAGAACTCAAAAAGTTATTTCAGCAAGAAGGTCTGTCACTGCAGCTTGCCCCAAACTGGAGCTGCCTGTAGGGGTGGAACCTGCCTTTGGGGTGAATAAAGGCAGCTGATCTGGGGTTCTTTCCTGGCCTGTGAGCTGGCCAACAAGTGCTGCCTGCAGGGAAAGAGTTCTTAGGGATGCTTTGACCTTAGATGTTCAGAGCTCAAATGGATTCCCAGGTCCAGGTGGGCTCTGGCAGCACACAGCTGTGCTGTGTGTGGGTTATTTTTCATGTGGGACTGAAGTCCCATGAAGCTCAGCAGGGTTCTCCCAGTTCATGGTGGAAGCAAGTTTCCAGTACCTAATTTCCCACACTCAATCCAGAGGCCGTTCTGTGTTTCTGATGCAAGTCAGGTAGGGAGGGAGCTTCCTGGTTTCAAAATAGGCTGCATGTTCTTCTCTTTCCTCCCTGTGTGCACCAGTGATCCTCTGCGTGTTGTGAGTGCATCCTCCATCTTCACCTGCTCCAACTACTGGGCGTCTCTGATTGCTGGGGTTCTCTTCCTTGGTTTGCTCTGTGAGAGAGGCTCCAGTCAGTTGCTTCTAGGTGGCCATTGTGAATCCTCTCTCAAAATACATTGGGACTTAATTCTGATGGGAAGCCTTTGAAGGGTTTTAAGCAAAATGCTGGCATCATCTGATTTACATTTTTAGAAGAACAAAGCAGAAATAATAAGATAGGAGACAGGTAGGGGTAGGTCATACAGAGTAAGGTGATATTAGTCCACAATTCTTACTTTCTTCAAAAGAAGAGTGAAGGAAAGCTTCTGCGATATATACACCATAGCCTTAATAGCTTCATCTTTTAGTGTTCAAAGAACACTTCATTTCCTTAAAATCAAGCTTTTCCACTTTTCTACTTCATTTACTCTCTTAAATGTGTTAAATAACTTTCTTTTCATAAACCGTTATTCACCACGTAATATCTTTAAAATTTATGTAATAATGCAACAAATAACTTAGCTTTTGAACTCTTTAATAATTGATAACTTTTTTTTTCTTTTTTATCTCAACCAGTGTTTCACCCAGTTTAGTCAATCAACTTCCTGGTACATATCACTGTGTGAGACTAAGGAAGAAGCATATTCTTGGGCTTTACCCCAGACCTACTAAGTGAAAATCTCTGGAGATAGAGTCTTGTTACTTGAATCTTCTAAAAGATCTCCAAGTGATTCTGATTCACGGTAAAGTTTGAGAACCACTGTCTACATTTGTCATGTTTTTTTTTTTCCTTATGTTACCTCTTTCTAGAATGCTATTCCTCTAAATCTCTGCGTAGAAATTCTGCATATGCTTCAAGACTCAACTCAAATGTAACCTGTTTCCTAAAAACCTACCTATCCTGCTTTATTTCATCTGAACAAATGTGATCTCTCCTATGACTGTGAGTATGGAGCATGTTGTGGGAACATGTAAATACTGGAGTTCAGGGGACTGTTGAATACACTATGATAGGACAGCTGCTACAGAACTGGAAAAGAATCGCTGACCTGAAATCTGACCTTAGTCACCACTCTTTATTTTAGGATTATGGAATCACAGACTTATAAGACTTGCATACTGAATTCCCAGATACTCTGGACTAGAGGGAAACTTTACAGTCATGCTATATGCATATCTAAGACAGGCTTCTCAAAGGTTCTCTGCCTAGACATTCTGTGTACCTCTAGGTCATAATCACTTTGTGGCTCATTTTTAAATGTAGACTTTTCGGCCTAATGTCAAGCCTATTGAATTGGATTATCATGGGCTATGGCCCAAGAATTTAACTCAGTTTCATTAATGGTTAGCTATGTTGTTTCACTATGTTGTCCACTGAGAGCATTTAGGAAAGGTGAACAAAAGCAAACAAAGCAATATCTATTTGAAGACACGGAAAAAATACCAAGAGAAAATAATCAGGGCCAATATCTGAAAGAAAGGGAAAGTCAAGAAAAGTGATCCTGGCATTTGGGGTTGCTCTTTCTCTCAAGGCAATTGCCAATTTTGAAAGAAAATGCAGCAGCATGAAGCTGAGAAGTTAAGAAAAATGTACTGGAATTTCACAGAGCTGGAAGGAACAAAAATTGGAATTTAGGTCCTGCCAAGGGCTTCTGTTAAATGTTATAGATTTGCAATTGGTATCTTTAAAAGTCTACACCCTAACAGTGAGGGTGAAACAGAAACAGAAGAGCTTCAAACGACTGAAGCCTAGATCTGAATCACTGTAAAGTCATCTGCCTGTAGCCTAACTCCATGCCAGAAACAAAAGCAAATTCTTCCTGAAAAAAGTAATATCATTCAGAGTTTTGACTATCTTTACAATTATTTGCACATGAAGTGTAATATTCAATTTTAAAAACCCCATCACACTAAAGGACGAGAAATATCCAACAGCTAAGAAAAAAAATTGAAACAGACTTATAGGAGATCCAGGTATTGAAGCTATCAGACAGAAAATCAAAATAATTAATAGGTTCATGGACTTAAACCAAAAGATGGAGACTTGTGATAAGAATCTGGAAATTCTAAAATAAAAATGAAAAGTCTAAAACCAAAAAATATAATTTTCCAAGTAAGAACTAAATCTATAAATTTAAAAGCAAATTAGACAACACAGAAGATATGTAAGTGGGTAATATTCAAAAGCATGAAGAGACAAAAAGTGGGATGCAGCTAAAGTCATGCTTAAATAGAAATAAGTAGTTTTCAGTGCATATATTAGAAGGGAAGCCTAAAAATCTACTATCTTGGAATATATCCCAATACATTTTTAAAACATAAATCAGAAAAACCTTTATGGATAAAATGGCAAAGAGCAAAAATAGAAAAAATGCTTACCAGAGCCAAGAGTTATTTTTTAAGACTAATGAAATTAATAAGCTTCATCACAAGACAGAACCCTTCCCTCACAAAAAAAAGAGGGATTGCCAGGAGTGAGAAGAAAGAGACCATCACTGATGTTTCATGCATTGAAAAGAAAATAAGAAGATACCATAAACAATTTTTTGCCATTAAATTAGGAAATTTAAATAAAATGAAAAATTTCCTAAACAAATTGTAAAAACTGACCCAATAACAAAAATAATAACTGAACTATATTCTATCCAGTGAAAACATAGAATCTAATTTAAAGCCTTCCAGGTCCGGATGGCTTTGCTGAGCATGATGTTGACTGCAAAAGTTGACAATGATACTATGGGAAAAGAAATCCAAAATCCAATCTTACTCATGAATATAGATGTAAAATTTCTCAACATATTCTTATCTAACTGAATCTAGTCATATAGCAAATGGACAATCCATAAAACTAAGCTAGATTTATTCCAGCAATGCAAGGCTGGCTTAACTTTCAAAAACAAATCATCATAATTAAATACATGAACAGAATCAAGAAAAAATATGAGATCACATCAAATGAGACAGAAAAAGAATTTGATAAAAATTTAGCATACATTCATAATTAAAAAACAATTCTTAATAAACTAAAAATTTAAAAGAAACATCATTATTCTAACAGTACCTTGACATAGAGCTTACAGAAAACATAATATTTTAAGGTGAAATGATGAAAACTTTCTCCTGAAATCAGGAATAAGACAAGAATGCCCCTTATCACTGCTCAGATTCAGCATTGTACTCAAGAAAGTCACTGGAGCAAGAGGTCAAGAGGAAAAAAATAACTAAAAGTTTAAGAACTAAAAATAAAGAAATAAAATTCTCAATATGTTCACATGAAAGAATTGTATATGTAGAACATATAAAGGAATATAAAAGTAAACCATGATAATTAATAATGAATTTAGCAACATGATTGCATACAAGGTCAATATACACATATTAATTTTATTTCTGTATAATATAATATGAATACAGATTTTTTTTAAAAGATAGCATTTAAATTGGCACCAAAATAAAAGAAAAACTAAATACTTTTAAATTAAACTAATGAAAAAGGTTTACTAAACAACTAATCAAAAACAATAAAAAAACTAATGAAACGTATTTTATATGGAAAAATTATGAAGCATTATTGGTAAATCTAAAGACTGAAATAAAGAAATACACAAAGGTCATGGATTGGTCAATATTTTAAACTTTTAACCTGAAGGAAAATATGACGACTGGAAGTTTCTTAAATTTAATAACTTCTCTTTAAAAAGAGATCCTACTAAGACAGTGAAAAAACAAGCCACAAAATCGTTTTTGCCACATATACCTGACAAAGAAAATGTATACAGAATTAAGAATATTGTCACCATAATATTGAATGTAATAATCCATATAAAAAGTATATAATCTAAAATGACAAAAATTATATATATTCAAATTATTCAGCTTTAATCTATGAGGTAAAAAATCAGGATAGTGGTTACCTTTGGAAGGGGCAAGTAGAAATAATGACTATGAGGAGGAAAATGGGTTTCTGGGGACTTATAATGTATTTTTGTTGAAATGTGTAATATTTTTAACAGGTAGGTTCACTTTGAGGTCATTCACTGCCATTTTTAAGTCTGGGTCAGAGTGTTTCTTCATTTTACTTTGGAACTTCTAATGACTTTTCATTGAATCAGTCCCGTCATCACCAGACTCATCTTTCTATAACAAGCTGGATATGATGACTAGCACAAAGTTTAGTGTTCAAAGGATGACTGACTTTTTATCGACATGAAAATGAGAGAGAGACTGGGGTGAGGAGGTGAGATGGGGAGAGAAGGAAAGAGAGAGAGAGACACAAAGAGAGAGAGAATAGGGAAAAAAGGTAGAGATCTATGAAAAACATAGTACCCCTCAATACCAGACTATTTAGGAGTCACATTGTCAAAAGGCATAAGAAGCCAAAACTTAGAGCATCCATATTCATTGCATAGTGTATGCTAACTTATCACATATGGTCAGATACAACAGAAGTGAAAAAAATGTGTACATCAGAGAATTCTCCAGCTTTTTCCATGTATATTTTGATTTTTGTCTCTTGGTACATGTTAAATACATACTAACATATGTGTAACTCCATCACCCTGCTTTTAATACTCCCTTCTTTACCATCTCAATGTTAGTATCTCTGCTTCCTCACCAATAAAACAGTTGAGGTCATAAGCTATGATACATGGCCTTAAAGCCAAGGAAAGACAAGCAAGAAAGGTTCAAACAGGAAAAAAAAAATCTACTCCTGTAGTCCTTGAAAACGTTAGTGTAAATTAAAATCACCTGAAAGAGTTTGTTTAAATACAGATTCTTAGGTCTTTCCCATTGAGAGGCTACATTTTAAAATCACCGTAAGTAATTCTGTTGCAAGTGGTTTATGGGGGAAAATACTGATCAAGCTAAACATCTCATCTTGCCTCAAGATTATTGTATTATCATGCCCTATATATTAACGTTGGGTCTATTTTTTAAAAAAAATATTGTAAAATAAAAGAAAATCTATAAAGTTTACTTAGCCTTATAATAATTGCCTATTTTCTAAAACCTTTCACTCAGATTTTATTTTTGTGTAATAAAATACCATTGTAGCATGCACTAAGGAAACCAGCTATTTAAAGGAACCCCATGGTGAATCCTTCTGTAAAGTGGAAAACATTTCCCTTGATTTATTTGTTGCATAAATCCAGATTTTCATATCTGAGTTTACCTGCTGGGAAGAAATGTTCTCCCCATTGTTTAGGTCCTCTTGGCTAGCCTTCTGTTCAGCATGTGACCTTCTCACAATTCTGTGATTTACATGGAACTATTTAGAGAAATAAACAAGCAGTGTTGCATGTTAGCTAGAGTGATTGGATTGAAGGGTTGCCAGGAGCTAGTAGAACAATAGATAAAAGGAGCTCAAGCCATTGTATCAAAGAAAAACAAAGTAAAAGGGAGGAGGCTAACACCAAAAGAAGGATTCTATAACACTGAGAAGTGTAAAGAGGTATGGCGATGAAGTTCAAGAGCCCTAAGCTTGATACGTTTTTCACAACCTGGAAAAAAAATTAGGTACAGGATAGAGACCAGTTTCTTCAATAATAAGGCCAAGCTTAGGAAAATCTCTAACCTGATCTGGGGTATGATCGTAGAAGAACTAAAAGGTGAAAACTTGTTAGAGACCTAGGAAGGGAAGGATATGGGTCAGAAAGGAGCTTTCTTTCAAGGCTATTTCAAATCTATAGAAACAAGGTTATTTGTGTGTTTAATCGCTTCCTCATTAACACTCTGTGCCCTGCAATAGACTGATATGGTAAATTAGGTCCTAAACTCGGTGAAAATAGTCAAAAAGGGTGGTATCTAAATTCATTACTGAGGACTTAGTATAAGTTGTATCTTTCTGATCACAGACCCTAAAGAAGTCTCAACGACTAAGGTCATAACAGAGAAGGCAAAATGAAACTTTTTAAATCGTACAATATACATGTTAGATAATACAACCCTATGGAAAAGAAGATACAAATATCTACTATGAAACCTAAGACATGGATATATAAGCACAATAAATGAGATTCCAAGGATAATGCATATCACATTGTAAATTTATAAAATGGTTAGTTCCCTTCCTCTTTATTCCCTACAGATCTGAACTTATTTTTAACAAGACACTTTTTAAAACATGCAATACCATGATAGGCCTAGGTCCACCTTGGTACCAATTCAATTCAGTAAATTATTTCTGCATACCTACTACCTGTCCAGTACTATGGAGAACAAAAAGATGAATCAAACACAGCCTTATCCTAAGTGGAATGGCCTTTTCATTTCAATGTGCCATTTTAAAATCACCTTCCCTACTTTGCACACCCTTAGTCATACATCTTCAGAACTCCTACGTTAAAGGAGATAACAGTGTATAAATGAAATAAGATGTGAACAAATGACCTCAATTTAAATCATAAAACAAAATGCCACAGATTTTTAGTAACTCCCAGGAAATTAACTAGTTGTTTTTAATTAATCACAACAGTTAATCAGAAGAAGAAATGCATAATTCATACAATTTTTTTTTCTTAAATGAGAGCAGTATGTATCAAACCAATCCATCTGAGAAACAGCTAGAATCCTTTCTCACATTGTCAGGCACAGTCAGGATCAGGGGAGTACATGAAGCAAGAGAAGAATTTAGAATGGTCTCAAATACTAAAATCATTCTAAGCTCAAATCCAAAGGAAAACAAATATAAAAAACTAACAGCTGGGCTTCTGAAATATAGCTATATCTTTAATTGTCCTTTTGGCAAGACTTCTAGTCCCGCACAAATGTTACAGAGCAGTACTCCAAAGTCTGCCATAAACGGAAAGGACTTCTTTTCCCAGAAACACCATCATGCCCCAGAGTCTATTTTACCAATAATTTAGCTATAAAAGGATCTGATTGTCCTTCTTTTTGTCAATCTTGGTGATTTGTCATGATCTCTAAACATCCCAATTTTCATTAAGTCGTTTTCCAATGAATATTATAGATCGAGGCCTTTGATGTTTTATTTTTTTCATTTTATTGGAATATATTTCTATATCTCCAATTCATACTATCTTTTAGGGTTGAAAAGTTTCATCTGTTAAAGAAATGGCTTTCAAATTTTATTTTAGGAACGGAAACTTTTTTTAACTCCAAATGGTCAAGAAATCAGATATGTAAGAGAGATCAAAGTAAAGCTGGTCTGGTTGAAGCAGGTCTGTGGATGCGTGGAGCCCTGCTGTCTGAGCCTCCCTCCCTCTTGCCAGTCCCTTAGTGATTCCTGAGGGGGGCTTTGCAGGACTCCCAGGAAAATATATCCTTCTAACTATTATTATACCTAGGCGAAAATGTTATTTTAATAATTCAACAGAATTCCTTAAAAAAGGAGCAATGATATTTTTAAGAAAATAACTTTATAGTCAATTGGGCACAAAAAGGTGAGACCAGGAGAACCTGGATAAGAAAGAAAAAGCTTAAAATAGAACAAGTTTAACTTCCCTGCATAAAAATGAAATAAGAGTTTGTGGTGGAGAAAAGAGGGAAAAAGACATTTGTGATGCTGTGAAATAAACCTCCTCCAGTTCTCCAAACACAAAAAGCTTACATGGATGGGTATTTGTTGTGAAAATCAAAGAAATATGACTGATCTCCCAAGTTCTGGGCTGGTGTGGGACAAAGGAAAGAAGAGAACAATAGAGGGAGAAAGAGGCCAGTTAAGAATGAGAACTCAGTGGAAGCAAAATCTCAGAACTAGAAGTAATAATAAAATGTGAGTCCTTTTGAATTTACAGAAAAATAAAATGAGAGGGCAATGAACTTCCAACAGAATGTGGAATTGGCCCCTGACACAATTTTATCTAATTTTCAAAGAGTGCAACTTAGACTTAGGCCCAATATCCTTCTATTTGGTACATAAGGGAACGCTGACACTTTTGTCTGAGGCTAGAATAAAAAATAACTGAAAAGATTACTCTCTGTTCCCTGAGTCTTACTCCAAGTCCTCAGCTCTTACAGAGAGAGACAGAAACAAAGACAAAGACAGAGAGATGGAGAAAGAGAAAGACTTTCTTAATACTCTGAGGAAAACAAAAAGTGGAGAAAAGGGAGAAGAAGGTAAAGGAGGAACCAAAATTAGATGAAGAGAAAAATAGGGATAGAAACAGAAAAAGAAGAGGTATGGCATAAAGTGAGGCAAATAGGAGACTTAGGAAAAGAGGTGGGACAATAAGGCATGGGTAAATTTTCTATCCAAGTAAGGAATGATCCTTCTACAAGTCAACTTGTTTCCTCACCCAAATTGTAACTTAT
Organism: Tarsius wallacei; assembly: GCA_963574415.1. NCBI lineage: Eukaryota > Metazoa > Chordata > Mammalia > Primates > Tarsiidae > Tarsius > Tarsius wallacei. The sequence continues at coordinate 42,108 of CAUYQG010183929.1, forward strand.
CCTAATTCTGTCTTTCCTATTATCTCTCAATTTGCAATTTGGAGGAGAAGAGGGCCTGGGCGTATTATTTTCCCTCCAAGCATTTTGCTGTGGGAGTGGAAATTGAAGGAAATCTTTTAAAAATAACTTACCCTTGAAAACACCTGAGCTTTGGTATCGGCCTATCATTGCCTTTTCAAATTACCACCCCATTCTTCTCTGCTTGAATTTTCACCTTCTCTTTAGTTCTTGGAAGACTTCTGTGACTCTTTCTTCAACTTCCAGGGAAAATATTCTTTAAAAACAAACAAACAAACATGCTATTCTCCCATTTGTGTTTGCATAAGGTTGACTTGGTATGAAAGTTCTTCCTTCTGAAATATTTTCTGTGATGTGTCATCCACACCGCTACCCTAAACATTAGTCTCTTCACTATACCTCATTATCAGGCCAGTCTCTGGCACAGAGCTGCAAAGAGAAGTCATGTGGAGAAAGAATTACTCTTCTGTTTCCCTAAAATCTGTGGTTTCCAATGTTTTAGAAATCTAAACTTCTAACAACAGCATACAGGTGGAACTATTGTCTGCCCCACAATAGCAGTTGCTTGAGGACATCTATGCTGATAAATAGTGGTTTAACTGAGTAATGCTTTTATATCCACCTATGCTTTATTAATCACAGAAGCTACATGCATTTATCTGATCAAAAGTAGCACATAAAGGTACCACAGATGTTACTCATTCAGTCCACCAACACTACCTTGTTCTTAAATATATCCTTGGCCCCTTGCATGTTTCTCCCCCCAAGAAATATGAAGTTCATAAGTTGGAAACCACTGGACTTGTCCTAACTGGAACAGCCTTTTCCTTTCAATGTAAGGTTGCAAAATTATCTCCCCCACTGATCACACCCATGAACATTTACCTTCAGGACTCAAATATTCAGTTTGGGCCACACACACATGCACTTGCTTATGTGCCCTGCTTGTTTTCATCTCTAGAAGCAAACTATCACCTCAAGAGTAGAGTTATACAGCAATTTCTTCTATTTCTTGTGCCTCCCAAAGATCATACTCCAGTGTCCCACTCAGTAAATAATACTCAGTAAATGCTAGTTAAATGAAAAAAAATCACTCCTTCATTCCCCCGTCTATGTGTCCAGGTACATTTCCTGTCACTCCTTTCACTTTCCAGCAGTATGGAACTACCTATAAATCCCTTAACACATTGGGCTATTTCAAATCTTTGTGACTTTGCACATTCCAGATTTTTCTGCCAGCAATGCCCTTTCCTACTGTCTACTCGCCAAATTCCTAAGCCCTTGCTTTATGCCCACTTCTATTATTTTATTTATCAGCCAATACTTTTGTTATATGTCTACAAATTTACTTTACCAACTGGATTGTCAGTTAGGAGGATAGTTCGAATATCTTTCTCAGCCAGTGTAGTATTCCCAACACTTTATTCTTTTATTCAACAAATATTAATATTTATCAATGGCTGTCCTCTTAGATAATCTGTAAACTCCTTGAGAAAAATGATAAATTATTAGCATTTCTAGATGACTAGAATACAGTTGCTGGCACACAGTAGATACCAAGAATATGCTGGTTGAATTGATTTTAGCACATTAATTGTAAAATGCTACCAACCTTTTGCTATAGCCTGAATGTCTTATGTGTAGAAGACTAGCCAGTAGAAAGATTTTGGAATAGTCTTTAGGCACAAACACTGGAACTTATCATCTAATCTCAAAGAAATATTGTTTTATGTTTCTGCATGTTAGTGTCAAAAATTTTTGTTATATTGCTCATTTAAAAAGCAGGCTAGTAAAGTGGTCAAGAGAAAAGATACTGGAATCAGAAAAATCTGGGTCTAAATTTTGACTTTGTCACTTATTACTTGTGAGACCTTGGGGAAGTCACCTGATCTATTTTAGTCTCAATTTTATCACTTACAAAATGTGGAGAAAAAGAGATCCTACACTCCACATCAAACAGGTAGCAAAAATTTGGCAGATAGTAAGTGGTCAATTAGTATTAGCTAACAATATTAAAAAATATTATTAAGGTTTAGTTCATATCCCAGGAAGAATGTCAGAGGCCCTGAACAAAACACACTTACAGCTTCAGTGTAGCCCTCTATATCCCCACTCATTCCTCTCCCAAAGTCCTTCCTTAGTCAGGGGCCAGGACTAGATAACTGCTTGCAAATGGTACAGTAATATTCCTCTGAGCCTACAGAAGCTTTGGGACACTAATTGGTGTCATCAGACCCACATTTGCATTTAGTGCAAACTATCCCATAGGCCACAAATCAAATTAGGCAGTTCATTATCTGGAGGTTGGCTTTCCATGAAGCTTCTCTTCTAATAATAGAAATGGTTTGATATTTTGAATATCTGTGTTTCATAAGATATTTTCTCATTTAAAAAATGGAAAAGGGAACTTTAAAGAATTAGAAGCTAGGCTAAGAATGAACAAAAAATGTGCTAGAATTATTACTAAGGAGACCAATTGTATGCAGATGGCCTGGCAAATAGTGGGTAGGGGAAGGTGTTAGCAGCCTGGAGTGACTTGGAAGCTGGAAAGCAAAGAAAGAGCTAATTGGAAAAGGGCCATTTCAAAGATCCACTCTGCTGGCAGGAAGTCACAAAACATGTCATCAACCTCACTTTTTAGTTCCTTCTTAGTCCACTCAGTGAATGCTTAGAGGTTAGAGAAAGCATAGACTATCTCTGTTTGGCTAAGTTAAAACGGACTTTAGACAGGGGTTGGCAAACTTTTTCTGTAAACAGCCAGGTAGTAAATATTTTATGTTTTACAGACCATATGGTCTCTGTCACAGTTACTCAGCTTTGCCATTATAGTGCAAAAACAGCCATAGACAATAAAATATAATCGGCCACGGCTGTGTTCTAATAAAACTTTATTCACAAAACAGCCTGCTGTCTGGATTTGGTTCATGGGCCATAGTTTAGCCACCTCTGCTCAGAAGAATTCATCTGAGGGTGCCAAGAAAAGATGCTCAAGAAGAGTATTTTGGGCAAATGGAAACATGAGCAGAGCCAAGATAATGAGATTATGGCCATTAGCTAGCTATATGACCTAGGGTAAACTACATGAATCTGCTTATGCCTCAGTTTCCTTCTCTGTGACATGAGATGGTTGAGAATGATCTCCAAGATCTTTTCCAGTGCTAAAATTATTAAACTTTCTTGTTACAGTAGTGACTGTCAAATGTTTCTAGCCCTTTGTTGAATCCTTTGTTTAACAAAGTTTTACATAAAAGCCCGGAATGCATAACTGATGGAGGTAGTCTATTTGAAGCTCTGGAAGGATACCTGAAGTCCTACCTTTCTCATTACCATTCAAAATTACCGACCATTCTGAATCTCTTGATTCCCATGCATAGATTTTAGCATCCTAATCCAGTTCACAGTAAGGGGGTTAATGATGGATAATGGCTTCATATAAAAATTCTCTACCTCCTAATTCTTTACAGGTTATAAATCTCTTCCATTTATATTTTCCATAAACCAAAACTTTCCAAGATAGCCAATCTGCACTTTAATAAAAGACTTAACACAAAGGAATAACTTTGGATACTTCAACTAAAATGTCAAAAGAAAAATAAGTTTATGCTTAAAAAAAGGATGCACATTTTGGTTTATTTTCTCTAAAGATCTTAGAAGCAAAATAGAGAAACTGGTAACATTCACTCAAACATTAGAGCCACTTTGGCAACATCCATCAGAATTTTGACTGAATGTGACAATTATGTAATTAAGCAATCATTATTTCAGCTTGTCCAGAATAACTTTTAAAAAAAAATCTTACTAAAATTGTCTGTACTTAAGGTGTACAACATGATGTTTTAATATACATATGCATAGTGAACTGATTATGATAATCAAGTCTTTACATAGTTACCATTTTTTGTAGTGAGAACATAATCTTCTCTGTTAGCAAATTTCAAGTATACAATAGGTTATTGTTAACTATAGACCTCATGTTTTACTTTATATCTAGAACATATTTTTTTAATTTTAAAGATGTGGGGTACAATTCAGGGTTAGGTATACAAATGTCCATTATGCAGGTACCCTTGTGGATGAGGTGAGCCTCCCCCTCCCCTGGTAATTTCCCATTACTGCCAATCCCACCCCCACCTCCCCTGGCAGTTTCCCACTACTGTCAATCCCTTTCTTACAGTATTATGATAATTGTTCAAGGTCCGCTTATGAGTGAGAACATATGGTACTCTGTAGAACATATTTATTTTGCATAGCATTGTACCGTTTGACCAACATGTGCCCATTTCTTTCCCCCACCTCTGCCCCTTGCCCTGGTAACCACCATTCTATTCCATCATTTTATAAATTGGACTTTTTTAGATTCTATATAAGTGAGATCACATAATACTTTTCTTTCTGTGTCTGGTTCATTTCACTTAGTACAATGTGCTCCAGGTTAACTCAGAAATGCCTATCATGCATTTCTACAATCTCCAATCAATAGGCCAGAAGTTGAGCTCTCCTGTTGCATCAAGGATGGCTTCAGATCTGTTCACTGTCTCTATGATGAAGTTTTAGCTTGTCTCTTTGTGTGTGAGAAAGAAACAGAAAGAAGGAGAGATTTTATTTGCTGAGAAAATTGGAGGAAGAGATGAAGGGAGGGGAGTTCATTAGAGATAGAGCTGAGTCATAACAGCTTCTGTAAAATCACTGAAGTCAAATGCAGCAAAATTAGATCTAAACTGGGATTTTAAAAACCTACTATTATCTCATCTGTTATTCTGAAAACCCTCAAAAAGCCAATAATATCATGGCCAGCTAGCATCTAGGGGGCAATTTCATTCAAGCCAGCTGTTTTTTTCCTAACAGCACCTGCAAAATTAGACTAAATTAACTGAAAGACGATTCCAAATTATTAGCACTGCCCCGGGGGACTCAAGCAGTGGTGTTGAATAGTTTCAATGGCCAAAAGTAAAGAGAGAATATGATCAAACCATCTCACTTCAATTAATTTTACCATTCATATTAACCACTAATCCAAATGAAAGGTTTTATGCTTTAGTTAGTATTTTCATTCTTTCTGAGGTATAAAATCAAAAGCAGATAATATTGCACCTTACTGGCTGTGTAGAAAAATTTAAAGAAAGGATACATATGTTGAATATGAGGATTGAGTTGAAAACACAAAATAATAATTTATTGGAATATTGTATCGTGAAATCTAAGGAACAGTCAAAGAACCAGAACTAAAAGAGGCAGAAGCCCAGTTAGTTCCAGGGCCAAAACAGAATGTAACCAATACTCATTTCAGAGTAGGCCAATAGATGCCAACAGAGGAGTGATTAGTTCTATTATTTTAATAGATATTTGAAATGATCTCAATTGTATGTAATATGCCATGCGAACACAGCTTCAAGTCAGTATCATCAAACATGATGACTGCTCTTAAATCCTTTCTATACGGACACTAGTCTCTGGAAAGGCCTCTGAAATAAACTGTGTGCCTCTGTTCTTGTACTAATGAGGACAAGAAAGACCCAACAGAGAGAGAGAGAGAGAGAGAGAGAGAGAGTTTAATTTAGCTTGGTTCTCAAGCTCACCCCTTGGCTAGAGCAGGCCAGGGCATCTTAAGTATTATTCTCACCAACATTGTACATGAAGGGAGGAAAACCCATTCCTTTAAAGGAATTTGGAAGCTAGTTTTCAAAAAGGAGAAAAATATACAGAGGGGAAATAAAATATATACATAGAAAGACACATGCAAAATCTTCCAAGTGACTAACAATCACTTCAGTGACAGAGAACTTGCTGTTTCTTGAAGTAGTCTCTTGTAAAGCTCTGATTCTTACAAATTCTTCTTTATCCTATACTGAGTCACCTCCTTATAACTTGCCTGCTAGCCCTAGTTCTACCCACCCGTACTCATCCAGAATAGATTTTTCTCTTCTACCCCAGTCCTTCAGATATTTGAGTCAGTCTTCCTATCCCTTTTTTTTTCAACCTCGTTCTTCTTTGGGCATCCCTCAGTCATTGCTCAGAGTCTGAAGAGTTGCTCCTCCCTTTGCCTATAACCCATGTTTTCCCAGACATTTGTAAGCTTGATTCTTCACATTGTTCAAGTTTCTGCTCAAATGTCATCTTGTCATAGAGACTGTCTCTGATCACCCTATCTAAGATAGTGCCCTCTGAGTTATGATTTGTGTTTTGTGTTTTTCAAAAATTTGAAATATTTATGGTTACAAAAGGAAATACACAATCTATGTGTAAGAAACAAAGATACAAAATAAAACAAAAATGGATGTCACCATCATTTACCTTAAGAGAAAGAACATTACAAAAAAATTTTGAAGACCTATCTGATTACTCACCCCCATATCAAAGCAGCCACTAATCTAAAATATGTTGAACATCATTTTTTTTACTTTCTTTTATAGTTTTGTTAAACTTATATGTAGCCCTAAAAATACATTTTTACTTTTACATTGTTTAATTTATGTAAATGGAATTATACCATATGCATTCTTTTTTTTTTTTTTTTTTTTTTTGAGTTGGTGTCTCACTCCGTTGCCCAGACTGGAGTGCAGTGGCCACTTCCGGCCACCGCAGCCTCGACCTGCTGGGCTCCGGCGATCCTTCCACCTCAGCTTTCCGAGTAGCCGGAACTACAGGCGTGCGCTACCACGCCCGGCTAATTTTTTTGTTGTTTATTTATTGTAGAGATGAGGTTTCGCCTGCCCAGGCGGGTCTCGAACCCACGGGCTCAGGCAATCCACTCACCTCAGCCTCCCAAGGCGCGGGATTATAGGCTGAGCATATGCATTCTTATATGACTTGTTTCTTACATATATTATATATGTGAGATTCACTCATGCTGATATATATTGTCATAGCTGATTCTTTTTTTCAATTGTATAATATTTTACTGTATGAATACATCATGTTTTATTTATCATTCTCCTGTCAGTGAACATTTGGGTTGTTTCCAGATGTTGGCTATTAAAACCAATGCTTTTAGAGGAAAGAAGGATTAATAGGTACAGCACTGAGGACTTTTAAGGCAGTTAAAATATTCTACATAATACTATAATGATGGATACATGTCATTATACATTTGTCAAAACAGACAGAAGGTACAATACCAAGGGTTAATCCTAATGTAGACTATGTACTTTCAATGATACTGATGTGTCAATATAGGTTTACTGATGGTAATAAATATAGAACTCATGGGCTTAGAGTCTATAATACTGAGTGATCTTTCACAGAAACAAAGAACTGAGTATCACATGGTCTCACTCACAAGTGGACCTTAAACAACTATTGTAATACTGTAAGAAAAGGATTGACAGTAGCAGGAAACTGTGGGGGCGTGGGGAGGCGGGGAGGTGGGATTTGCAGTAGTGGGAAACTGCCTGGGGAAGGGGGACACATCTCATCAACAAGGGTACCTACACAATGAATATTTGTACACCTAACCCTGAATTGTACCCCACAATTTTAAAATAAAAAATTTAAAAATAAAATAAAATAATAAATAAATAAATATAGAATTCTGGTGAGGGATGTTAGTAGTGGGGGAGGCTGTGCCTGTATGTGCATGTATGGGAGCAGAGTGTATGAGAGCTCTGTACTTTCTGTTCAATTTCACTGTGAACCCAAAACTGCTCTAAATATAAAGAATATTTAAAAAGCAGTGTTGTTATAAGTATCCATGAATTAATTCACTAAAGAGTTATTGAGTTCCTACTAAGAACCAGCAACTAATCTAGGTCAAAAGATTCAGTAGTACAACAGTGGACAAAAATATCTGGCTTCATAGAACTTATATTGCGGCCAGGCACAATGGCTTACACCTGTAATCCCAGCACTCTGGGAGGTGGAGGCGAGAGGATTGCCTGAGCCCACAGGTTCAAGACCAGCCTAGGCACCATGGCAAGACCTCCTCTTTACAATAAATCAAAAAACATTAGCCAGGCATGGTGGTGCACGCCTGTAGTTCCAGCTATTTGGAAGGCTGAAATGGAAGGATTGGCTGAGCCCAGCAGGTCGAGGCTACGGTGGCCATGAGCATGCCACTGCACTCCAGCCTGGATGACAGAGTGAGACTATGACTCAAAAAAGAATTTATAGTGCAGTGGAGGGAAAGATATAATAAACACATAAGTAAAATATTTAACATAGTAGATGGTGCTACGTGCTACAGATAAAATTGGAGCAGGAAAAAAGGTTAGAGAATGTTGACAGTGTATAACTTTAAAACAGAGTGGTCAGAGTAAGACTTACTGAAAAAGTGAAATTTGAGTAAAATCCTGAAGGAGGTGAGGGAGCAAAGCATTCTCCTCTGCATGAAGAGTGTTTCAAACAGAAGTTAGCAACAAATGTACAAGTCCTAAGATAGGAGCATTTCTGAAGCGTTATACAAACAACAAGGAAGGTTCTGAGGCTGGAGCTGAGTAAACAAAGAAGAGAATATAAGGACATGAAGTCAGGTAACAAGAAGGTGGGCAGAACAGATTCTGTAGAAACTTTTAGGCAATTGTTAGAATTGGGGCTTTCATTTTGAGAGAGATGAAAAAACAACTGAACACGTATCTCTAGAGTATAAAGTGGTAGAATTTCTGGGTCATAGGGTATACATATTTTCAGCAACACTAATAAATACTACATTATTTTAAGTAAAACCATATTAACATACATTCTTAATAGAAGTATATAAAAGACATTCATACCTTCACAACTTCCCCAACACTTGATGTTTTCAGATTTGCTCTTTTTTTTTTTTTTTTTTTGCCAATCTGGTGGGTTTAAAATAATATATAACTGATTATAGTTTTTATTTCCCTATTGACTAATGAGACTGAGCTTTTAATTATTTTGTCCATGAAACAATTTTATTTAATCCCTTCACATCATTGACATGGTGCTTTTTACCAAAACCAGAGCCATCTTTTGTGTATATACATACATACATATATATTTAATTTATTTATTTATGATATAGATGTGGTATACAAGTGTGGATTAACTACCTAAGTAGGCTGCATGCAGGTGAAGTTTGGGCTTCTAGGTGGCCCTCACTACCCCTCGTAGTGAAACAGGTACCCTTTGTGCTGTCAGTGTCCTACACCCTCCTCTCTCCCTCCCAACCCTAGCAGTGCCTGGTGACTGCTAATCCCATCCTTGTGTGAATGTGAGTGTTCATGGCCTACTTATGAGTGAGAGTGCAGTATTCAGTTCTTTTTTTCTGTGATAGTTCACTTAGAATGAGGGTCTCCATCTGCATCCATGTTGTTGCAAAGGACATGATTTTGTTCTACTTTATGGCTACATAATATTCTATCATGTATATGTACTACATTTTCTTTATCCAGTCCACTTTCAATAGGCAGCAGGGTTGGTTCCGTGTTTTTGCTACTGTGAATAGTGTGGCAGTAAACAAATATGTGCAGGTACCTTTTGGGTAAAGCAATTTATGTTCCTCTGGGTATATTCCTAGGAGCAGGATTGCTGGAACATATAGAATATCAACTTTTAATTATTTTAGGAATCACTACATTGTTTTCCAAATAAGTTGAATTAGCTTGCATTCCCACCAAGAGTTTGGAAGTGTTCCCTCTTCTTTGAACCCACGCCAGGACCTGTTGATTTTTGACTTATTAACGATAGTCATCTTTGTTGGAGTTAAGTGGTATCTCATTGTAGTTTTGATTTGCATTTCTCTAATGATTAGTGAGGATAAGTATTTTTTCATGTGTCTGTTGGCTGCTTGTGTGCCATTATTTGAGGAGTGCCTGTTCATGTCTTTTGCCCACTTTTCAATGGGTTGCTTATTTCTTTTCATTCACTTTGTTTGAGTTTCTTGTAAATCCCGGATGTTAGGCCTTTGTCAGATGCATAATGTATACACTTTTCCCCATTCTGTGGATTGTCTCTTTACTCTCTTGATGGTTTCTTTTGCTGTGCAAAAGCTTTTCAATTTGATGAGGTTCCACTTATCTATCTTAGCTTTTTTGGCATTCACTTTTGGGGACTTGGTCAAGATTTTGTAGGCCTAATCTATTCTTGTTCAAATTAATTATTGAAATGTGAGATTTTATTCCTGTCTTAGGGCTCTTAGGGGGTTGCTTTGCTTCCTTTTTACTTTTGTATGTATGTGTATGTGTATTTTCATTTTTGTGAATGCTCTGTATGCTCTAAGTCTGTACTTGCCTGTACTTTTGTGATAGGTATGACCATTTTTTTTTTTCTGTGTTCAACACCTTTTTAAGCATCTGCTGAAGGGCTGGTCTGGAGGTGGCATATTCTCTTAAAAATCGGATGTCTGGGAATGATGTTAATTCTCCATCACTGGTGAAGCTTATCCTGGAGGGGTAGAAAATTCTTGTCTGAAATTGCTTATCATTAAAAATGTTAAAGCTGGGACTCTGGTCCCTTCTGGTTTGTAATGTTTCAGTAGATAAGCATGGAGAAATTTTTATGGATCTTCCCTAGTAGATAGTCTGAATTTTCTCTTTTGCTGGCTTTAGGATTTTTTTCTTTCATGCTTACTTTGTGGAGGCAGATTACTATGTCTTGGAAAGTCACAGAATTCAGAGATTAGATGGCTAAAATGAATAAAGAGAACCATGAGAAACTAGAAGTGAAACTCACCAAAGTGGTACAGGAAGTAAAAGCAGAGTTGGCCAATATCAGAAAGGCCCCTTCTTAAATAATAAAAATGAAGAACTTCATCCTCATTCACAGGGCAGGGTTTCAGCTCTTGTGCAAGCCTGGTACATGGGAGGGGATGGGGTGCCCTCATTCTAGCATCTGCTGTCACTTTCTTGTCTCTATGTGTTCAAAGAGACATTTGTGGGGTTCAGGATGATCCACTCATCTAAAACTGTTCAGGGTGTGTCTGTCTAGTGGCAGCTGGGTTCTTACTCTCTGCCTCACTCAGTGAGAGAGCTGTCAGTCTGTTGCTACATGATGAGCATATTGGATTCCCCATTCCAACGTCATCTTTTGAATCACACTGTATTTTCTTTTAAGTTGTATGAAATATAGTTTTTTAAATCTATACATGAGGCTTTCCCTGAAAATTGTATCCTAAGCCTCAAGAAACTTTTTGATTTTTTAAAAAATTTCCATAACGTTATCACTTTCAACATTTGTAAGACTTTAAACTTGAGGAATAATTTGCATGCAGTGAAAGACACAGAACCTTAAGTGTAGAGTACTTTTATTGTTGGCAAATGCATATAGTTATGTAATCCAGATACCTCTCCAGATGTAAAATACCTCATTGCCTCAAAAAGTGTCCTTTTGTCCTTTCTCAATCCTCCCCCAAGTCTCGGCACCCCAGGCCAGAAGTAACCACTGATCTTATTTCTATCAAAATATATTAGTTGTATCTATTGTTAAACTTAATATAAATAAAATCATGCAATATAATATATATGCTCTTGTGCCTGCCATCTTTTTTCTACACATATTTTTTATTCATCCATGTGTTGTATATATCACAAGTACTTTGTTTTATAATGCTGTGTAGTAGTCCATGGTATGAAAACACAATTTTTCCATTCTCCTATTGATAGCCATCTGGATTATTTCTAGTTTGATGTTTTTATTAATTAATCTGCTGTTGTAGACTAAATGTTTGTGTCCTCCCAAAATGTATATGTTGAAATCCTAACCCCCAAGGTGATGATATTAGGAGGTAAGGCCTTTGGGGGTAATTAGGTCATGAGGGTGGATCTCTCATTATTGACATTAGTGTCCTCATAAAAAGAGGCTCATGGGAACAGTTTAGCTTTATTTTGTCTATGTGAGGATGCAACAAGAAGTCAGCAATCTGCAACAAAGAAGAGGTCCCTCATCAATTCAACCATACTGGCACCCTGTTCTCTGATTTTCAGCCTCCAAAATTGTGAAAAATGAATGTTTTATGTTTAAGCCACCAAATCTATGGTAATTTGTTATAGCAGCCCAAAAAACTAAGACAACTGCTATGAACATTCTTATACAATGCTTGTTGTGGACAAAGGTTTTCATTTCTCTTGGATAAGTACCTAAGAGCATAATTGCTGAGTGATGAAGTAGAATATGCCAAACAAGTTCCTAATATAGTCTTATACTTTATATGCCTACCAGCAATGTATGAGTTTCAGAAGCTTCAAAATCTTGCCAACATTTTATGGTGTCATCTTTTTCACTTTGGCCATTTTAGAGGGTGGTATCTCATTATGAAGTGGTTCTCATTATGGTTTATTCATATCTTTATTTGACATTTATGCTTCTTATTCTGTGAAATGTCTCTACGTGTCTTTAGCCCATTTTTTTCTGTTGAGATGTTTGCCTTTTTAATTTAGGGCAGTTATTTATATTTCTGGCTCCCGATACCTTGTCAGTTAAGTGTGTTGCAAATATCTTTCCCTGCTTATGGCTTATCGTTTTACTTTCATGAAAATGTCTCTTGGTAGTCAACAGTTCTTTTTTCCCTCAGCTTTATTGAGGTACAATTAACAGAAAAATTTTATATATTTAAAATATACGTCATGGTGTTTTGGTATACATTATGAAACAATTACCATAACTAAGCTTATTGACATATCCATTACCTTACATAGTTATCTTTTTTGTTTGTAGTGAGAACATTTAAGATCTATTCTCTTAGCAAACTTCAAGTACAAAATACAGTATTAACTGTAGTCACAATGACATACATTAGATCCCCAGAACTTATTCATTCTGTAAAACTGAAACTTTGTACAATTTAGCTAACTCCTCTTTATCCCCACACGCCCGTTCTCTGGTAACCACTATTCTACTCTCTGCTTCTTTTTTTTTTGTTTTTCCAATTTTGTTTTAAAGATGTGGGGTACGATTCAGGGTAATTGTATAGTAAAGTTTGGACCTCATTTTGGTCCCCACTTCACCTGGTTTGAGATCAGGTACCCTTATTGATGAAGTGTGCCCCTCCGCCAACCTCCCCTATTTCCCACTACTGCCAATCCCTTACTGTCTGCTTCTGTGAGGTCAACTTTTTAGATTTCTCATGTAAGTGAGATCATGCAATAGTTGCTTTTTTGTGCCTAGCTTGTTTCACTTCACATAGTGTCCTTCAGGTTCATCCATATTGTTCCAAATGAGAGGACTTCCTTCTTTTATAAGGCTGCAAAATATTTTATTTTGTGTGTGTGTGTACTCTTCTTTATTCATTTATCCATGGACAGACACTTAAATTTATTTCACATTTTGGATATTTTAAATAATAAATAATCTTATGTACAATAAGATTGTCATTAATTCTATAAATGTTTGGCATAATTCACCCATGAAACCATTAAGTCCTAGGTATGTTTTTGGTTGGGAAATTTTTGATTACTAATTCATCCTTTTTTACCAGTGATGTGTTCAGATTTTCTATTTGTTCATGATTCAATCTTGGTAGGTCATATGTTTCTAGGAATTAATCCATTTCTTCTATGGTATCCAATTTGTTGACTTGTAATGTTCTTAGTAGCATCTGGTAATTATTTGTATTTCTGTGTTACCAACTGTAATGTCCCTTCTTTCATTTATAATTTTATTTAATTGTATCTTGTCTCCTTTTTCTTTGTGTAGCTAAAGTTTTGCCCATTTTGTTTATTTTTTTTAAAGAACTTTTAATTTTATTGATTTTTTCTATTGTTTATTTTTCTCTATTTTATGTATTTATTCTCCGATCTTTATTATTTCCTTCCTTCTGCACTCTTTGGGTTTAGCTTTCTGTCTTTCTAGTTCCTTGAGGTATAAAATGAGGTTGTTGATTTGAAATATTTCATATTTTCTTAATATACCCATTTTCACTATAGACTTCCCTCTTAGAAATATTGCAGTCTCTAAGTTATGCTGTTAGATTTTTGCTTTGTTGACCTCAAAGTATTTTTTATTTATTTTGTTTAGTTTTGTTTTTGTTTTCTTTTAATTTATTTTATTTTAAATATGAGGGGTACAATTCAGGGTTGGGTATACAAATGTTCATTAAGCAGGTACCCTTGTTAATAAGGTGTGCCCGCCCTTCCCCAGGCAGATTCCCACTCTCCCCATTCCCCTCTCAGCAGTGTTTTTTAATACATATTTGGGAGGCACAAGTGTGGCATTTTACATATATATATGAAATCATGGTGAAGTCTCCACTTTTAGTGGACCCATCACCCAAATAGTGAACATTTTCTCAGTAGGTAACTTTTCAATGCCCATACCCTTTGATCTCCAATGTCTATTATTCCACTCTGTATGTCCATGTGTACCGATTGGGTATCTCCTACATGTATAATTAAAAATATACAGTATTTCAAGGTATTTTTAATTTTTTCTTTTGATTTTTTAATTTTACCTATAGGTTTTTCAAGAGTGTGTTGTTTACTTTTCACATATTTGTGAATTTTCCAATTTTCCATATGCTATTGGTTTTTAGTTTTGTATGATTTTAGTCTGAAAAGATACTTGGCATGATTTCAGTCTTTATAAACTTGTCAACACTTGCTTTGTGGCCTAATATATTATCTATTTTAGAGAATACCCCATTTGTACTTGAAAATGTGTATTCTGTTTTGTTGGATGAAATGGTTTGTATATGTATGCTAGGTCAATTTAGTTAATAATGCTGCACAAATCCACTGTTTCCTTATTGATTTTCTGTCTTGATATTCTATCCATCTTTGAAAGTGGGATACTGAAGTCCTTCATTATTATTTTATTATCTAGTTCACCCTTCAGGCCTGTTGATATTTGCTTTATATATATAAGTGCTACAATGTTGGGTGTGTATATATTTACAACTTCTATATCTTCTTGATGAATTGATTCCATTATTATGCAATGGTATTCTATTTCTCTTGTGACAGTTTTTGACTTAAAACTTATTTTGTCTGATTTAAATGTAGCCATCCTTGCCTTATTTTAATTATCATTTACATGAAATATCTCTTCTCATATTTTCACTTTCAGCTTGTGTATCTTTAAAGCTAAAGAGAACCGCTTACAAGCAGTTTATTTATCCATTCAACCACTCTATGTCTTGTGATTGAAGAATTAAATCTATCTACATTTAAGATAATCATTGCGTGTGTTTGCTGCCCGTATATCTTCTTTTGAGAAGTGTCTATTCTTGTCTTTTGCCCACTTTTTAAAGGGGCTGTTTATTTTTTTTCCCTTCAGTGCATTTGAGTTCCTTGTAGATCCTAGATGTGAGGCTTTTGTCAGATATACTGTTGACAAATAATTTTTCCCATTCTGTGGGGTGTCTCCCTGCTCTCTTGATGGTTTCTTTTGCTTTGCAGAAGCTCATTAATTTGATGAGGTCCCACTTGTCTATCTTATTTCTTAAGGTATTGGCCTTTAGAGTTCTGGATAGGAATTTGTTGCCAGTTCCAATTTCCATAAGGGTGTCTCCTGCGTTTTCGAAGGTTCTTATAGTTTGAGGTTTTACATTTAGGTCTTTGAGTCATTTAGAGTTAAATTTTTGTGTATGGTGATAGGTAGGGGTCCTGTTTCAGTCTTCTGCATGTGGTCAGCCAGTTTTCCCAGCACCATTTACTGAATAGGTTTTCCTCTCCCCAGTAGTTGTTGTTGGAGGCCTTGTCAAAGATGAGTTGGTTGAGGAATTGAGGCTTTGCTTCCGGAATCTCTATCCTGTTCCATTGATCTATGTGCCTGTTTTTATACCAGTACCAAGCTGTTTTGATTACTATAGCTTTATAGTAGAGTTTGAAGTCTGGGAGTGTGATACTTCCTGCTTTGTTTCTCTTGCTAAGTGTTGTTTTGGCTATTCGTGGTCGTTTATGTTTCCATATGAATTTCTGTATTATTGTTTCCGGATCTGAGAAGAAAGAGCTCAGCCTCACTCATCATCAGAGAAATACAAATCAAAACCACCTTGAGATACCACCTAACCCCTGTAAGAATGGCCAACATCAATAAAACAAACAACAACAGATGCTGGCGAGGATGCGGAGGGAATGCAAACTTGTACAACCTCTCTGGAAAACAGCCTGGAGATTTCTGAAAGAACTAGAAATTGACCTTCCATATGAACCAGTAATTCCCCTATTGGGAATATACTCAGAGGAACTCAAATTATTCTACAAAAAAGATACCTGCACACGTATGTTTGTTGCAGCTCTATTCACAGTAGCAAAAACATGGAACCAACTGTGTTGCCCATCGAAGCTGGACTGGATAAAAAAAATGTACATATACACAATGAAATATTATACAGCCATAAAGAAGGACAAAGATATGGACTTTGCAGCAACTTGGATGGATTTGGAGTCGATCATAGTGATTTATCACAGAAACATAGAACTGAGTTCCATATATTCTCACTCATAAGATGACCTTGAACAATTATAATGCTATAAGAAAGTGATTGGCTGTAGTAGAAAACTGTGAGGGGAGGGAGGGTGGGACTGGCAGTTGAGGGAAACTGCTAGGGGAGGGAGGGGCATATCTCATCAACAAAGGTACCTATATGATCAATGTTTGTATACCTAACCCTGAATTGTACCCCACATCTTTATAATAAATAAATAAATTTAATTTTAAAAAATGACCACCAAAAAAGATAATTATTGATAGGTAAGAACTTATTACTGTCATTTTGATAATTGTTCTCTGACTGTTCCATAGTTCTTTTGTTCCTTCCTTCCTCTTCTGAATCTATAGTGGCCAGCCTGGTGCTGAGGTTTCCCTGGCACTGGGGTTCCTTGGGATAGATGTGGTGTGGGATCCTTGGAGAAGTCAGGTAATTATCGGGCTCTCTCTTATCCACTAGGAGTATAACTCTGTGTGTGCTGCCCAATCTTGAGAAAGAGGTGATGTGGATAATGCAAAACTGTCTTTCCACTCTTTTTATGCATTTTTTTAAATTTCTGTGCTCCAATCAGGTGCTGTAATATTTCACCTAGATGCCTCAGTGCTAGTGAAGGTGTTGTAATATTACACCTGGATGCCTTAGTGCTTGTGAAGGTGTTTTCTTATGTGGTTTTCTGTTCTAATTGGTATTATTTATGGGGGGACATATACTGAAAACTCCTATTGAGCCATCTAACCATCATTCCAGTGATCAATAGTCCTTATTTCAATGTCATACATTTATCTATCTCTTCCTTCATGGTTTGTTTT
The DNA here is from genome assembly GCA_963574415.1 of Tarsius wallacei. Lineage (NCBI taxonomy): Eukaryota > Metazoa > Chordata > Mammalia > Primates > Tarsiidae > Tarsius > Tarsius wallacei. The sequence goes on from CAUYQG010183929.1 coordinate 59,253, forward strand.
TTTGTGTCATGTTTAAAAAATCCTTCCTTGTGCCAAAGTATGTGTGTGTGTATATACACACACTTCTGTGAGTTTTAAAGTTTGCTTTACCCATTTAAATCTTTAATCTACCTAGAATTTTCTTGTGAATGTTATAGGATCTAATTTATTTTCTCCATGACGAAATCCAAATGTTCTGACACCTATAAGTGAATACCTTTCCTCTTTTAGGATTAAGATCATATGAGTCTGGATGTATTTTTGGATCTTCAGTTCTGTTTCACTGATCTTTGTGATTATCTTGTACTGATATCAAAAGACCCTAATTAATACCCTTTTAATAATAAGTCTTGATGTCTGCGGAAAATATAATCCCCACTTCTTTTCCTTCTTCTTTGAGAATATCTTGAAGATTCATAGCACTTTTTCCCACATCATTTCCCATAAACATATTCTTCCATACACTTAAATTCAACGTTTTAGTTTCCCACCACTGTCAATCCTTTTCTTATAATATTACGGTAGATGTTCAAGGTCCACTATATGAGTGAGAATGTGATACTCAGATCTTTGTTTCTGTGAGAGATCACTCAGTATTATAGACTTTATGGGCGGGGAGGGGAAGGGAGGTAGGATTAACGGTAGTCAATATCTGTCTGGGGACAGGGAGACACCCCTTATCAACAAGGGTGCCTGAACGATGCCTATTTGTATACCTAACCCTTAACTGTACCCCACAATATTAAATAAAAAATATTGATTAAAAAAAAAAGAACAGTAAGCTTGATCCTCCTAAGTATATAAGCATCCAACAGAAAAACTTCAAAATATATGAAGCAAGCCTGGACAAAAATAAAAGGAGATATAGAAAAACAAACAATTAAAGTGGAATGATTCAACACTTGCCTCTCAGTAAATGAACAAATGACAGAAAATCAGTAAGGATATAGAGGATAAGGAAGACTTGAACAATGCTATCAACCAGCTGGACCTAGCTGATATTTATAGAATACTTCAACCAACATCAGAAGAACACACACACACACACACACACACACACACACACACACACACATATATATATATATTTTTATTCTTTAGAGACAGGGTCTCACTCCATCACCCAGGCTGGAAGTGCAGTGGTGTAATAATAGCTCACTGCAGCTTCAAACCCCTGGCCTCAAGTGATTCTCCCACCTCAGCCCCTCTAAGTGCTGAGATTACTGGTATGAGCCACCACACCTGGCCAAATGTAGCTTCTTTTCAATGCCCATGATGAATGCCCATGCAGCATTCATCAGGATTGATAATATGCTGGGCCATAAATAAGTCTCAATAAATTTTAAGACAGAACTAATACAGAGTATGTTTTCTGATTACAATATAATTAAATTAGAGATTAATGTCAGAAAGATATCTGGAAAATCCACAAATATTTGGATATTAAACACCACTTGTCTAATTAATCCGTTGTCAAAAGCAGAAAATAAAGCAAAATAGTTTGAACTGGATAAAAATGAAAACACAATATTATATATCAAAATTTGTGTAATGTTTTTTCAACAAACAGTTCTAAAACAATAAGATGTACATAAAAGGGAAAACAAACCTCAACCCTCACCTCTAATTTTGCTACATATACAAAATTAGCATGAAATGAATGAGACCTAAGACTATAAAACTTCTAAGAGAAGGAAAGGTAGAAAGAAAGATAGAAAGAAAGAAAGATAGAAAGAGAGAAAGAAAGAAAGAAAGAAAGAAAGAAAGAAAGAAAGAAAGAAAGAAAGAAAGAAAGAAAGAAAAGAAAGAAAGAAAAAGAAAGGAAAAGAAAATCTTTGTGATCATCCACCTTGGGAAGGCAGAGATATAAGTAGCACAAAAAATTACAAATTATAAAAGATAAAAATATTTACATAACTCTATAAAGCATATTTTATACAAGGATAATCGTACTATATGTTACTAACATATTAACATTTGCTATCTCTGGAGAAAGGTACAATGGAGAGAAGAATGAGAGTGAATACATTTTATTTTTTCTCAAGCTTTTGTGTACTGTTTACATTTTTTAATAAGAATATACTACTTTCATAAAAATAAATATAAAATTTAAAATATTAAAAAAATTCAACTTTTTGCTCGTTAAAAATCTTGTTGGGGTTTACTGGTGTTAATCAATTTGGAAAGAACTGACATATCTACAAGACTGAGTTTTCCTTTCCGTGCACAAGATAAATCTCTCAATTTAATGGTTAACCCAAGTCTTAAATTTTTTCATGAATATATTATACATTTAAAATTAGATTCAATTCAAGATTTTGTTACCATTTTAAATCATAGCTTTATTTTAATGAAGTACATTTTCTAATTGTTTCTTGCCAAGGTCTGGAAGTGTAGGTGTTGAGATTTTTATACTGTATATTAATCTTGTGCCCAATCATCTGGTAACCTCTTATTAATTCTAATAAATATATTCTTCTTTTTCATCTCAGTAAATAGCCATTTTACCTGCATATAATTGCATTTTGTTTTAATCTTCCAATTCATGTAATTTTGTTTTTGTGCTTTATTGCAATTGTTGGGACTACCTGTATAATCGATTAAAAGTGATGATCATGAACATCATTTGTCTTTTCTCTGATTTTAAAAGAAAGCATCTAGTGGTTCATGATTAACTATGAGTTTTGCTAAAGGCGTTTTGCAGATACTCATTATCAGATGAAGGAAATATTCTTATATTCCTAGTTTGCTAAGATATTTTTATGTTACGAGTTTTTATTATGAATGGATGTTAAATTTAATCTAATTATTTTCTGCATGTATTTAGGTGATCATGTGGCTTTAAGTATTTACACTGATAGTGGCAGTTTGAATTAAAAGAGCTAACACTGAATTCCTAGAAAAAACTTAACTTGCTTATGATGTATTATCCTTTTAATACATTGCTTGATTCAGTGTGCTGATACTTTGTTTTTGATTTTTGTATCTATGTTAATGAGTGATATAATCTGTAATTTTCCTCCCTTATATCATCTTTATCTGTTTTTCTGACACAGTTATGAATAGCCTCATAAAATGAGTTTGGGGTGTTCCCTGTTTTTCTATTTTCTGTATGAGATTGAAATTAAATTGTGCTTAAATATTTCATAGATTACAAGTTTATGTCATGTTTATATGGGTGTTTTCTTTTGGAGAAGATTGTGAACTAATAATTCAGACTTTCTATTTCTACCTAAGTATGTTTTGATAAGTTTAAACAAAATAATTGATTAAAAAAGTAATTAAAAGGAAGTTACCCAATATGAAAAAGAAGAAAATTCTGCCTTTTATCGACATTTAAAATTTGTTATTCTGGAAGTCATTCACAATATTATTATAACTACTAAATCTGTAGTTTTGTCCATTATTCTTTACTTTTATTTTATTCTGTGCCTTCTTTGTTCTTAGCCAGTATTGACAATATTTTTACTCCTTTGAAAATACCACTTTGAGACTCTGTTTATTCTCTTTATTCAGTTGTTCTCAAGCCTTTTTATATACTAGAATCAATTTAGGAAACTTTTAAAACAAAGTGTTGCGATAAATAAATACATAAATAAATAAATGTGATGCCTGAAGGTACAGACTCAGTAGTTCTGATTTGATTGGCTTCAATGAAACCTAAAAATATCTATATTTTTGAAAACTCTCAAAATAACCCTAATATTCAGTAAGTATTGAAAAATAATTACTTTATATAACACCTAAACTTTCAAATTTGTGCTCTTACATTTATTATTTCTCTATATATACCATATTTGCTATTACTATATTATTGTTTTAAAAATATTTAATGTGGATGTCTAACTTACTAGTTTTTGGCCTTTTCAAAAATTTCTAATAAAAACATTTTTTTACTATATATTTTTCTTTAACTATCACCTCATCTGTAATACCCACCATATACTGAGATGCAGTATTTTCTTTATTATTAAGTTCTAGATGCATTTTTAAGATTATTTTAATTTAAAATTTATTACACACATATGTGTGAAATATTTTCCAAATATTTTGATAAGTGAAGATATAACAAAAATATCCCCCTCAAAAGAAAAAAAAGCAGTGATGGTTTTCAAGTCTTCACCTGTTGGGGCAATTATAATATTATCAGTTACCAGAAAACAGTCTTATCTGAACTGAGTCATCTAATTTTTGGTTAATTAAAAAATGAACTCTTAAACATTCATTTCTAAAAGAATAGTTTATTCTATACTAGAATTGAAAGTTTTAAATATAGTTTTAGCTTATGTCAGGAATGTACTAATTACATAGTCTTTAGGATTTCAAGTTTAATAACAGTACTCTTATTTTTTAAATTTTTACTTTATAGATGTGGGGTACAATTCAGGATTAGGTATACAAATGGCCATTGCACTGGTAAAGTTTGGGCCTCACTTTGGTTCCCACTTCACCTGGTTTGAGAGCAGGTACCCTTATTCATGAAATGTGCCCCCCCTTCCCTGGCAGTTTCCCACTACTACCAATCCCTTTTTTATGGTATTATGATAATTTTCAGGGTCTGCTTATTAGCAAGAACATGTGGTATTCAGTTCTTTATTTCTGTGATAGATCACTGAGTATTATAGATTCTAAGTCCATCTGGTTTGCTGCAAAGCTCATAATTATGGCTGCATAATATTCTGTCATGTATACGTACCACATTTTTTTTTATCCTGTCCACTTTTGATGGGCAGCACAGATGATTCCATGTTTTTGCTATTGTGAATAATGCTACAATAAACATGCATGTGCAGGTATCTTTTTCATCGAGCGATTTGAGTTACTCTGGGTATATTCCCAGAAGGGGGATTGCTGGGTCATATGGAAGGTCAATTTTTATATCTTTTAGGAATTGCCACACCGTTTTCCACAGAGGTTGTACTAGTTTACAATAAAAACAGTGTAGAAGTGCTCCCTTTTCCCCGCATCCTCTCCAGCATCTGTTGTTTTTTGAGTTATTGATGATGGCCAGCCTAACTGGAGTTAGGTGGTATCTCAGTGTGGTTTTAATTTGCATTTCTTTGATGACTAGTGAGGCTGAGCATTTTTTCATGTATCTGTTGGCTGCTCATATATTTTCTTTTGAGAAGTGTCTTTTCATATCTTCTGCCTACTTTTTAATAGGGCTGTTTGTTTTTTTCTTTTTGGCATGTTTGAGTTCCTTGTAGATCCTAAATGTTAGACCTTTGTCAGATATACAGTTGGAAAATATTTTTTTCCATTCTGTGGGCTGTCTCTTTGCTCTTTTGATTGTTTCTTTTGCTTTGCAGAAGATTTTCAGTTTGATGACGTCCCGCTTGTCTGTCTTATCTTATGGCATGGACATTTGGGGTTTTGACCAGGAATTGGTTTCCAGTTCCAATTTGCATAAGGATGTCTCCTGTATTTTCTAAGATTCTTATAGTTTGAGGTTTTATGCTTAGGTCTTTGATCTATTTCGAGTTGGTTTTTGTGTATACTATGATTACTTATTTCTTACCTACATAAATTTTGGTTAGATAATATAATCTGTATGATACAGAGTCTTAGAAATTTGTTTTATGGCGTAAGATGGGATCAATTTGTTGTGTGTTTAAAAATAGTGTCTATTCTCTAATAGTTAAGAACAGTATAATTGTACATATCCGTTAGATTAAGCTTGTTAATTTTATTAAAATCATCTGTAGCTTTACTGTGTTTTATCTGCTTTTTTATCATTTACTTAGAGAGGCATATAAAATTTTCTTACTATGATGGTGAAGTGGTCAATTTTTCCTGGTATTACTGTGAGATTTGCTTTTTTCTCCCCAATTAGTTCCCTCTTTAGTTGCTATCTACTCAGGTGATCCAGAAGGGGATCCCTAAAGACCAGGATCGAGAACAATCAGCTTGGATTCACAATTGGGATGGCTCCTTGCCTAGTAATGGTATGTTTTGAAATTTATTTGTGTAGGGGAAATGTCAAAAGCCATATCAGAGGGAGGGGTGTGAAAGTAGACAATTAAAATATTTTAGCATTTTCCCACAAATCTTAAAAAGAACTACCTCTCTACCTACATACCTGGCTAAGAAAATTCAGGACCCAAACTCAAAGTAAACTCCACAGTATTTAGCCATTGCTATTTCAAATAAGGAACTTCCTCCTTTTTCAGATTCTACAAACAATCCAAGAAATAAAAATAGAGAAAAACTAAACAAGGAAAACCAAGGTGACACCAATGTAAAAATCTAAAAATATGTCAGGACCAAAATAACCAGGATGATTGGTGATTTCCATAAAGTAAAGATAGAACGCCTTCTGCACGTGTGTGTCAAGACATCAGCTCAAACATCAGGCACCCCAGTTTTGATGATACATTTAGCTACTGCCAGTCTCAAATTAAGTACAAGCTGCTCATTCCAAAGAGAGACATTCAATTTTAAAGGGCAAGCTCTAAAATTCATGGAGGAAGCAAAGCGATAAAAATGGAACTTTGGCTGGTGCTGATGCTGTTATATATACAATTGACCCATAAATCCTTAGCTGTACTTCCTCATCCTCAACCTTTGACTTTCTTTCCCCCCTACATACCTCTCTTAGGCTTCATGTGTCATGTTATTCAAGTTGTGATGTGTGAAAGGAAACCCCATGTTACATTCACATTTCTTCCTGACATCAAGTTTAAAGGCAAGAAATTTAGCATTGACTACTTTTCCTATGGGAAAAAATCACTTTCTTTTCATCACCTCCCAATATAATTTAACCACTATTATTAGAATGTAATTAAATACATCAACAGATGTAAAAATAGGAATCACATGATTATATCATTAGACGCAGAAAAACCTTTCAGTAAAATTCAGCATCCTTTCTTGATTAAAAACCCTTACACCTAGGCATAAAGGGAACATACCTCAAAATAGCAAGAGCCATCTACAATAAACCCACAGCCATAATATTGATAAACAGATAGAAACTGAAAGCATTTCCTCTGAAAACCAGAACAAGACAAGCCTGCCCACTTTCACCACTCCTGTTCAACATAGCATTAGGAGTCCTAGCTAGAGTAATCAGACAAGAGAAGGAAATCAGAGGTATCCAAATAGGAAAAGAGGAAGTCAAGTTATCCCTCTTTGCTGATTATACGATTCTATACCTTGAAAATCCATGAGAATCTGTCAAAAACCTTCTTGCACTGATAAAGGACATTGGCAATGTCTCAGGGTACAAAATCAATGTGCAAAAGACAGTTGCATTCTTATACAGCAACAGCAAAAAGGTAGATAACCAAATAAAAAGCATAATCCCATTCACAATTTAGCCACAAAAAAATGAAACACCTCGGCGTCTTCCTAACCAGAGAAGTGAAAGACCTTTACAACGAAAACTACAAAACACTGCTCAAAGAAATCAAAGATGACACAAATGGAAACATCTTCCATGCTCATGGGTAGGAAGAATCAACATTGTTAAGCTGTCCATCCTATCAAAAGCAATCTATAGATTCAATGCAATAGCCATTAAATTGCCAACATCATTCTCCTCAGACCTGGAAATGACAATACAGAAATTCATGTGGAAACATAAATGATCATGAATAGACAAAATAATCCTCAGCAAAAGAAACAAGGTGAGAGGTATCACACTTCCAGATTTTAAATTTTACTATAAGGCCATAATAATCAAAGCAGCCTGATATTGGTACAATAACAGGAATATAGACCAACAGAACAGGATAGAGATTCTGGAAGCAAAACCTCAATTTCTCAACCAATTTATCTTTGACAAAGCCTCCACTAACAACTACAGGGGAGCGGTGCTGGGAAATCTGGCTGACCACATGCAAACGATTAAAACAAGTCCCCTACCTATCACCATATGCAAAAATCACCTCCAAATGGATCAAATACCTAAACATAAAATCTCAAACTATAAGAACCATAGAAGATGTAAGAGACACCCTTACAAAATTGAAACTGGCAACCAATTCCTCATCAAAACCGCAAATGTCCATGCCATAAGTAACAAGATAAGAAAGTGGGACCTCGTAAAACTAAAAAGCTTCTGCAAAACAATAGAAACCATCAAGAGAGCTGGGAGACAGCCCACAGAATGGTAAAAGAAGTATTTGCCAACTGTATATCTGACAAAGGAGTAGCAGGTAGGATCTACAAGGGACTCAAAAGTGCCAAAAAGAATAAACAAACAGTCCTATTAAAAAGTGGGCAAAAGATATGAATAGACACTTCTCAAAAGAAGACATATGAGCAGCCAACAGATACATGAAAAAATGCTCAGCCTCATTAATCATCAAAGAAATGCAAATTAAAACCACACTGAGATACCACCTAACTCCATTCAGGATGACCATCATCAATAACTCAAAAAACAACAGATGCTGGAGAGGATGCAGGGAAAGGGAACAGTTCTACACTGTTGGAGGGATTGTTAACTAGTACAACCTCTGTGGAAAATGGTGTGGCAATTCC
>CAUYQG010183932.1:0-13513 GCA_963574415.1 Tarsius wallacei
AAATCAAAAAATTAGCTAGGGATGGCAGCGCGCGCCTGTAGTTCCAGCTACTTGGAAGGCCGAGGTGGAAGGATCGCCGGAGCCCAGAAGGTATAGGCTGCGGTGGCCGGGAGCGGCCAATGCACTCCAGCCTGGGCGAAAGAGTTAGACTACAACTCAAAAAAAAAAAAAAAGTAAAACCTCAATGCAATTCAAAATCTTTGGGGTCCCTAAACAAGTATATAGTAAGAATCTCCTCTCACCCCACTCACCCCAGCCAACACCCCCACATCCTACACCAGGTGAAGACCAAGCAGTTCTGGAGGGTCATAATCCTACCAGCTGTGGCTCGTGTCTGGACACCAGGCCATCCATCATCCCTGACATCACTCTTGGGCTTATGACGAGTGAGAAAATGAATGTGTGGAATGGCTCCCAAGGTTTCCTGCACACGGGCCCCTGGTGCCATTATCTCGTCTCCCAGCCCCCGGCCCAGTTCCTCCTGTGGCCACCTGCAGGGTCGCCGCAAGCGTCAGTGCACTGTGGCGAAATCCTGGAACAATCGGGCTGGCGGAAGGAAGTTGTGCTGGAATGAAGAAGTTCCTGGAGGTCGGGAAGCTGTCCCTGGGGGCGGCGGCCTTCGAGGGCTGCTTTCTATGACAGGGCAGGAAGCCGCGTGTGGACCAGGCACATGTGCCAGCGGAAGCCTGGATCTCCTAATAAGGGCTGGTATTTGCTTTGACTTGACCCCATTTCAGGACCCGCCACAGTCTGCCGAAATGCTTCACACATTCATCACCCGAGCGGGAAACAGTATGGCAGTTTCCTGCTAAGATGACCGAGGTGAGAGGAATAGGGACACGGGGGTGGGAGGGGTGGCTCCTGCAGGTGGGACAATTCTAGCAAAATGATATCACTGTTAGTCTTAGTCACTGCCATTGAAATATCTATCCATCCACTCCAGAAAGTCAAAGTGAGACTTCAAGATCAGAAAGGTTTTCCACTCTTCTGCAATGTTCATTCATTCATTCAGCAAAATTTTTTTTTTTTTTTTTGAGTCAGAGTTTCACTCTGTCGCCCAGACTGGAGTGCAGTGGCCGCTCCCGGCCACCGCAGCCTCGACCTGCTGGGATCCTGAGATCCTTCCGCCTCAGCCTTTCAAGTAGCTGGAACTACAGGCACGCTACCACGCCCGGCTAATTTTTTGATTTATTGTAGAGATGAGGTCTCACCAAGTTACCCGGGTGGGTCTCGAACCCGCAGGCTCAGGCAATCCACTCACCTCAGCCTCCCAAGGCGTGGGATTACAGGCTGAGCCACCGAGCCCGGCTGTAAATTATAATTTATTTATGCCTTTAGTCATGGCTCACCACAGCCTCGACCTCGTGGGCTCAGGTAATCCTTCTGCTCACCCTCCTGAGTAGCTGGGATTACAGGCGCTTGCCACCACGCCCAGATAATTTTTTTGATTTTTTTTTTTTTTGTAGTGACAAGGTCTCACTATGTTACCTAGGCTGGTCTCAAACTCCTGGGCTCAAGCAATTCTCCTGCCTCGGCCTCCCAAGTTGCTAGGATTACAGGCATGAGCCACTGTACCCAGCTCAGCAAATTGTTATTAAATACCTTACAGCATGCAAGGCCATAGACCATATGTCAGTGAGCACGGGCCAGGCCTTTCCTCACGAACCTTATGATAGACTCTAGCAAATAAAACCTTGCAAGTACAGCATGCTACGGCTTTCTCCCCTCTTGGTGTGTCCTTGAGGGAGGCAGAGAAGCCCCTCTGCCTCTGGTTGGAGTATCCCGACCCAAGTCCCTCCTCCATAAATAAACATCTCCAGCACTGCTGACTTTGGGAGATCCCATGGTGAGATGCTGGGGAGTTCAGTTTTTTTTCCCTCCAGATTTGCTTTCTAAATATTTACTTTGACTTTCCATCTTTACTTGTAGGCCAGATTTTTTTCTGCCATTGAATTATTTCATCATGTTCTATTTAGTTGTTGCTTTAGTTGGCACTGGTCAACACAATCAAACGATAACAACGCGTACCACTAACTGATGTAGCAGCCCACTAGTCGATTTCACTGCCCCATGCTGTTTTTCTAGAAGCACCTGGCTACAAGCATCCCCAGGTCATGGACATCTAAAACCTTTGCATCCTCTTACATGCATTGGCAGTATTTTCCATATCCCTTTAAAGTAGCTAAATTGTCCCTCCTGAAATAACTTTCTTCATTCTTGGTCATCTTCATATGTATCCTTGTCTTTTTTTGATAATGTTATATTTGCAAAACCTTTCCAGCATATTCTTGAAAGCTAGCAAATAGTACAAGATTCCTGACCTTGCACAGCACCACTTAGCACATCTTTTTGTAAGAAGTGTTTATCCGGCCAGGTGTGGTGGCTCACACCGGTAATCCTAGCATTGTGAGAGGCCGAGGCAGGAGGATTGCTTGAGCCTAGGAGTTTGAAACCATCCTGGGAAACACAGAGAGATGAAAGACCTCATCTCTACAAAACATAAAAAAATTAGCCAGACATAGTGATGTGTGCTTATAGTCCCAGCTACTCAGGAGACTGAGAGGGAAGGATCACCTGAGTCCGGGAGGTCGAGGCTGCAGTTAGCCATGATGGTGCCACTGCACTTCAGTCTGGACAACAGAGTGAGATCTTGACTCAAAAAAAAAAATAGTTTATCCAATACAGATGTTGATGTGGGAAGAAAAGAGCAAGTTGTTTTTCATAAGATTATCCTACCCAAGCCAGGCTTGGTGGCTCAGCCTGTAATACCATGCCTTGGGGAGGCTGAGGTGAGTGAATTGCCTGAGCCCGCGGGTTCGAGACCCACCTGGGCAACTTGGTGAGACCTCACCTCTACAATAAATAAAAAATTAGCCGGGTGTGGTAGCGCGCTCCTTTTGTTCCAGCTACTGGAAGGCTGAGGCAGAAGGATCACTGGAGCCCAGCAGGTCAAGGCTGCGGTGGCCGGGAGTGGCCACCGCACTCCAGTCTGGGCGACAGAGTGAGACTCCAACTCAAAAAAAAAAAAAGATTATCCTACCCTATACTCTACACCGTGTGTTTCCAAAATTATCTCTAAGCTTATGGTTTCTAGCGTTCAGTAACCCCAGTAGTTGATAAAACTTCTCATAAAACAATCTCTTGCCAAAAAAAACAATTGACAAGGAGGTGGTCTTTGACTTGTGGCCACATTGTCTTGGTATTGTCTTTAATTTTCTATAACTTATAAGGACTGTTTAATCAGTTGGCATAAATTTCATGACATAAAAACATTACATTATTGAGAGGTAAATTTCATTCTGTATAGAAAATGACCAGAAAGACGACACCAAAACCTTGACATTGGGCAGTGATTTGATAAGTAGCTTTTTTCTTCTCTTTTCTGTATAGTTAAGAAATACTACATTGGCGTATATCACTTTTATAACATGAAAACACAATAAATGGAAAGATGATAGACTACACGTACTTGGGGGAAAATAATTCGGGCCAAACAGTTGCAAGAGAGTCAGAACACAAGCACTCCATGTGGGCGCAGGCTCTGTGCCATCCCCTGGCCTGTCCCTGCTGCCTTGCTGTGTTTTAGCACCTCAAAAGTTGGAACAGTGAAAAAAGAACAGAAGAACTAGGATGTTTCTAGTTCTAGAATGTTTCTATAAGAAATACATTCCTACTGGGGACCTATAATCCAAGAAGGGAGGATTGCCTGAGTCCAGGAATTTGAGACCAACCTGGGCAATTTAGCGAGACTTCATCTCTCCAAAAAAATCAAAACATTAGTTGGGTGTGGTTGGTAGGTGCCTACAGTTCCATTTCGTGGAAGGCTGAGGGGAAGGATTGCTTCAGCCCAGGAGGTCGAGGCTGCAGTGGCCTTGCGCGTGCCACTGCACTCCAGCCTTGACGACAGAGTGAGAGTCTGACTCAAAAAAATAAAAAAGAAATGCACTCCTCACTGTGGCTCCTTTAGCGCTAATGTTCGCAAGCGGCATATTCTGCCATAAAAATACAAGATTGTTTTTTCCATGTTAATCTGTCCCCGGCTCCCCTTGTGCACTGTTTTGGAGTAGAGAGAGGATAGTGAGCCATTTCTTGCAGGGTTTTCAAAACAGTTGTCGTGGAGAAGTGTCCGACCAAGTTTGAATTTGGAGTTCATTTTTGGTGTTCTTGACTGTTTTCCTTTAAGACAGTGCGAAGGCTCTAGAACTTAGAATTTAAACTCTCTTTTCATTGACAAACATGGGATGTAGAGTTATGTCATGATGTAAATGACAGCACTCTGCGCTGGAATCTTGGGGTTAAATAGCTTGGCAGTTCTCTAGAAGGGATGCATCCTGTGGCATGTGGTTGGTGGTCAGTACCATTGAGAGCATTTGGGGAGGCAGAGTTGCTCCTAGGACCCTAGAGAAATAGACCATTGGTGTTCTGCTATCCCAGATGGCACTGTGGTTGAGACCACCGTAGGACCCAGCAGATCAGAGATCAGGGCTGTCCTGTGGGTTTCCTTCTCCCTGTCTTCCTACAGTCCCTTCAATGTGGTCCCTGTGCCCTTTCTGGGGCAGAGGGTGATAAGAAGGTACCACATGTGGTCACGTTTTTTTTCCTCCTGTCGAGATTGGCCTGGGCTACACCCATCAGAGGGTGGAAGTCTGTCCAAGGGACTAAAAGACCAGCAGTGTAACAACCAGCAGTTGATTGATCCGGCTTGGCCTTGGACTCCATTCTGTGTGACCTGGCCGGGCCACATCGCTACCCAGGTCACCACTGATGTCATTGCGCGGCGGAACTCTGGAAATCAGGAAACCACTGGGCGTCCTAGGGGCATCAGTGATGTCATCCACCACCAATGCTGCGTGGTGAGTCACTGGATCGGCCCCGCCCAGCAGACTCACTGCTGTTCCGGCCTTTCACGTTTCAGTTCAGCTCGCTTTGTTTTCTGTTCCACTCCCTCTACTGTAAAAGTATGTCCTGAATGTCTCGCTTCCTGCTGGATCTTGTTCGGGTCAGTGATGAAGTTATTTCTTTGTAAGCCCAGGGGGGAGCTGTATTCCCCTTTTTGCTGACCCCACTTAGGGATGCCTGGTTACATGCTTGCTTCACTCGGTTAGGCATGAGGGGAATTCATTCAGACCCCGTAGGTTTATTTTTTATTTTTATTTATTTATTTATTTTTAGTGCGGGTCTCATTCTGTTGCCCAGGGTGGAGTGCAGTAGCACACTCACCGCTCACCGCAGCCTCCATCTCCTGGATTCAGGTGATCCTTCCACCTCAGCTGCCCAAGTATCTGCGACTACAGGTGCACGCCACCATGCCCCCGCTAATTTCTTTCTTTCTTTCTTTTTTTTTTTTTTTGTAGTGACAGAGTCTCACTGTGTTGTCCAGGCTGGTCTCAAACTCCTGGACTCATGCAATTCTCCCCCCTTGGCCTCCTAAAGTGCTGGGATTAGAGGCGTGAGCCACTGTGCCTGGCTAGACTTTATAAGTTTAAATTAAATGCATAACTTCTCACATTTGCAGAGATTTATGGCCAGTTACATAGTGAGAACATTAAACATCCACTCTCCCCGCGCTGCCCTTTAAGTGAGATGCATAAGCAGTCATGTATTAAAGAACTTCCTGTGATGTGGGATCTGGGCAGAGCACTGTTAGCCGCAGAATGTCCGGGAGCTCAGCAGGCAGCGTATTGCCTATGAACTCACCCACTCCCCCTTCTCCCCTCACTCTTAACTTTCCCTATGAACTCACCCCTGCAAATCAACAAAGCAACGTTCTGACTATTTTACAGAAGTCCCTGCACGTGGCCTTCCTATCCCAGGTGCTCCTTGGGTCTGTCTTGGCCCCACACTCGCAAATCTCTCGGATGAGTTTGAAATAAACCAGGTTTGCTTCAGGCCCCGCCCACAAGCCTCTCCCGGATCACCCCCTACCGCTCCCTTTATTTGTATCCCTGTGTCCTTTGCCTCCAGTCCCGGGATCTTGTCCATTTCCTCCTCCCTAACCAGCTTGGATCCCTTTCCCCAGGCTCTTCCTTATCTCTCCATCAGAATTTCCTGCTTTGTCCCAAACTTGCATTTCCCTGGCCCCTGCGTCCCCTGCTTCCTGTCATCAGGACGTCCCGGCAGCATGTTGCCTGATTGCTTTGTGACCACGCCTTCCTCCCCAGCGTCCAGTGTTGTCCCTGTCAGTTTTGTATGGCGGTTCCAGGGGAAAGGAAGGTGATGAGCATCATTCTCAGTTTCCAGAAACTGTTGATCATATTGACAAGAAGTTAAAAGCTCTGTGATTCATGAGGATGGAGCTCTCCTCTCGGGACATAAGGTGATCTGTGTACCAGTTACATAGACACACAGTGAGAACATCAAACACTCACTCCTCAAGCGGCCCTTTGAGTGAGAGGCATGGAGTAAAGAGCTCCCATTATGTGGGATCGGGCAGCCCAATCCATTTGTCTAGAAGAACTTTTCTCCCCTCGTGTAATGCAAATTTATTTTTAGCACAAATATAAAGCTACTTTAAATGAAGTCAGCGCCAGCCCAGGAAATCTACCTATAACGTTGCCAGAATTTCCTACTTTTGAGTTGAATTTGTAATTCACTGCTATCAATCTCCTTGTGTTGGTTCTTTTTTTACTCTTTGCATACATAGAAAAAGGGTGTTTGTTTCTTCTCAGAGTGAAGAAGGGGAAAAAAAGAAAAGGGCGCTTGGAATAATTTCGTGTCAAGTCCTACAATCTGAGCACACTGATCTATTATTTTATTCTGGGGATTGATGAAATGTAGACTCATTTTTCTTCCGCTTCCACCTGCTTATTTTCGTTCCCCCGTTTTTGGTTTGGGTTTATAGCCTAAACCGACAACAAAGATACATCCCGATTTAGCTTCTGAAAGGCACCCATACAATTCCCTGGTCTACAGGGAGTTTCTCTTTATTTTGTGCCTCCTTCTCCATCCATGAGACTTTTATATCCCAGCCTTTCCTAAGAGGCGTGTAATCAGAAGCAGCTAAACAATTTATGCAGGGGAAATAAACGTAATTCAAACCAAAAATACCAGTTTTGCAAATCAGATAGGCAGGCCACCCTCAGAGTCATGGAGGGTTTGGTGGGAAAGATGAAAAACAGAAGTTAAGCCGGGCTCGGTGGCTCAGCCTGTAATCCCGCGCCTTGGGAGGCTGAGGTGAGTGGATTGCCTGAGCCTGCTGGTTTGAGACCCACCTGGGCAACTTGGTGAGACTACAATAAATCAAAAAACTAGCCGGGTATGGTAGCGCGTGCCTGTAGTTCCAGCTACTTGGAAGGCTGAGGTGGAAGGATCGCCGGAGCCCAGCAGGTCGAGGCTGCAGTGGCCGGAAGCAGCCACTGCGCTCCAATCTGGGCAACAGAGTGAGACTCCAACTCAAAAAAAAAAAAAAAAAAGAGAAGAAGTTAAACTTTTAAGAAAAAAGGTCACACTTTGAAACTAGAATTGGCTTTTCTAATTCAATAAGTAAAAGGAAAAAAAACTGGAATTGTAATTTGTGGAGAAATAGAACTGATCATATCTGGAACTCATGGTAGTTTACAGGCTTAACTGTGTGTGTGTTCGCTAAATTACCCACGCATGGATATCAGATTGCTGTAAGTCCGCACTAACATCTGTGATAGGTTCTTGGAAACTACCACTTTATGCAACAGGGCGTACTGCATGGAAAACCAATTTTACCCTGGGCTAATGGACATTAACAAGGGCGAAGTTTCTTAGCCACACAGGACCTCTTATGACTTAAAGTCACAGTTTCCAAGACCCTATCTATCATGTTAACTGAAGACTTACTGTAAATGAAAATTTTTGTAATACATTATTTGAGAGAATTGGTGATCACATACTCTTCTGGATAGCACTGAGAATTCAAAATGTTTAATTAGATCTGGCTATACTAGATGGTATAAAGTCAGGGAACAAGTATGAAGTAGGTGGAGGGAAACAATCTGTTGGGTCAAATGATCAAGTGAAGGAATTTCATTAAGTCCCTGGAAGACCCAAGATGAACATTCATGGAAGCATTTGTGGGGTGCCTGCATGAAGTGTTGCTTCCCAGGCCGTTTATAATGAAGGTACCACAATACAATGGCAGAAACCTAGGGCCAGGCACGTCATGAGCTGAGTCCACCATGGGCATCAGTCTCCTGTTTGACTCATCCAATCCCAAGAATCAGGTGTGGAGAATGTCACCCCCCGTGAGAGTCACGTGTTGTGCTTCCTGCACCTTCCAAACCCTCCATCCAGTCCCTAAATGGATCTATATTTCTCATTCAGGCTCCCATGCCTTCTCCAGGACTCGACTTGGAGGAGTTGGTGCCCTTGTCAGCTACCAGAATATGCTCACCCACCTCCAGACACTCAAGCATACCCCTGCACTTGTGCACCCCTCGCGCCCCCAGCTAAGGTTTACTGCAGTCACTTCCTTTGGGTGTCCTCTTTATCAAGTCACCTTACCCAGTGTCTCCTGTTAATCCAGAGGTTCCCCTCCCCCCCCCCGCCCTTCGCCTCATGGAGTAGGGACCCTTCTTCAGTTCTGTTAACCTTTTCCACAGTTGGAAGTTCAATGTAGAACATTCCGTGGGAGCCAGTTAAATGTGCTGGTGACTTGCCAACTCTGTAGAGAGCAGGAGAATCTTTAAGGAGTGTGCTGTCCGTGTAAACTCACCAGTGCTAAAATCCCAGGCTCAAAAAAGTCTAGAAAAGTATATCTTCTAAGCAGCTAATAAGAGAGGCTCAAGTATCCACAAATCCTACCCGCTTCTAACTCTATCCTCTTGGAATCAGGGCACTCGTCTTTCTTGTCGAACCAGTTACCAACCAGCGAAACTATGAACACCAGGCCCAAATACATTTTTATGAATGTGCTCAGATGTGGACCTACTGATGGAGTAACCCCCTATAGAGGAAGAAAGCAGACTGCTTTTCTCTTGGCTCTCACATTCAACACAGAACATTTCTGTGAGCAGCTGTGGTGGCTTTTTGTCACACACCAAGTGATTCTCTAATAGACACCAACTGGGTATCCTCTCATTCAAGTGAATTCTGACACTATCTACCTGAAAATGGCATCTGATACCACAGATTGAGGGCTCAGTCCCACAAGATGGCCCCTACTGCGAATGCAAATCGCAAGTCCAGGCCACCTGTGCTTCTGACTCACTGGCTAACAAACTGGGGTTCCCATGACCCCTTCCTTGGGTTCGTCTAACTTGCTATTGACATAGAAGCACTTGCATTTACCAGTTTATTATAAAGGTTGCAGATGAACAGCCAGATGAGATAACACAGGGCAGGGTCTGGGCGTGTCCTGAGTGCGGGAGCTGCTGGGAGTTGAGGTGCCCCGCCCTCCTGGCAGGCATCTGGCTGCCTTCGCAAAACCCACAGCTCATCAAACCTTGTTGTTCAGAGTTTCTATAGAGCCTCATCTCCAGTCTCCCACCCCTACCTTTCCTGGAGGTTGGGTGGATTGACGATTCCAACCCTGTAAGCCTCCACTTCCATGGTCTTTCCATTCTGAGGCTGACTGGGAGCCCCAGGCAGGTCACCTCGTCAGCAGAGACTCAAGTGTCATCAAAGGACCTCAATCTGAATGCAAGAAGACTCCTATCACTCGGGTAACGTCACGAGTTTTAGGAGTCTTGTGACTGGAACCAAAGATGAGAACCAAATATACTTTGTAGAATAGCACGCCCACCAAATGGGACAGCAGGGCGGTACAGCCATTTGTGTGCAGCTGCCTGTCCACATTTGTACCCATATACGGCAGCCCTCATCTCTACCTGTATCGTCATCATCGTCATCGTCATCACCGTCATCTCCTATCCTTCCCAAAGGTCAGAAACTTCCATGTGATTTGTATAGATTAGCTCTTACTTCTCACTCCAGCCCTGTGAGCTGTGTTCCAGTGGTAAGGAGCATTCTAGTGGTTCTGCGGATATTAAGGCTTACGAGAGCTGTGCCCAAGAATAACTTAGCCTTGATACATCTTGATATTTTCTCTTCAGTCATTATGGACTTATGGTATCATGTGTGCTGAGCATCGAGACACATGACAAGGAAGTGAAAACCCGATGCCATCCACAGGAGGCAGCAGGATGTCTGAATAAATAAGGCTTAAGCCCCTGAAACTTTAAGGCAGATATAGTGAGTGCAGTTTGCTTGCCAAAAGAATGATGTAAATGTTAAATGCAGCAGGTGTTCAAAGGTGGCCATGGCCACAGTGAGTGGAGATGGCCAGGAAGGCTGGCAGAGGAGGCGGGGCTTGGAGTGAACAAGAGCGTTTGAGATGTTGTGGGCAGACGGCCACCTGGCCACCTGGCAGTGTCCCCTGAAGGAGGCGGCGACTGAGGCAGGAGTCCTGGGGCCATGGTAACAGGTCACCCGTGGGATAACAGCAGCAGAAGTGAAGAGGATGGAGTGTGTGGCTAGGGACTCCGTGGAGTAGAAGTCACCAGAACCAATGAGTGATGGATGTGTGGAGGGAGTCCAAGCGAGCCTTGGAGACCTGGAAAGATGGACCCGTAAAGATAGGAAGCTGGCGTTGCAGTGAGGTGATTGACCCACTAGCGTCCTGCTGGTCATGCCCACTTTACTTCCTGCCAAGTCGTCCATCAGACAGTTAGAAATTAGCTTCTGAGATCCAAGAGAGAAGCCAGGGCTAGAAACCGAGGAGTTGTCTACATTGGAGGTGCTATGCAGTCTCTACATTTCTCTCTAGTTCAAACATTCTTGCGTGTCCACTATGCACCGAGGTCACTGAAAGACCCAATCCCTGCCCAGAAGCTTAGAGCTGGCAGGAGGCAGTCAAGCTGACCCATGTAAGTGGCAGGCTTACAGGTGCCAGAGTGCCAGGGCCACAGAAGGGGGATGGCTGCTTCATCTGAGCCCAGAAGTCCCTGAGGTGTCCTAAAAAGAGGAGTGTTCCTGCAGGAGAGCAGGGAAGGGGAAGTGCGTTCCAGATAGCAGTGGGCCTCAGAGCACCTTGGAGGCTGCAGCTGGGAGTTGAGCGGGACTGCCATGGCAGTGGGAGTGAGACTTTGGAAGTCCTTACCAAGGGAATTATGGAATAAGACCATTGCACGGCTCTACCATTCCTAGCGTTCTGTGTGAATAGTGGTCCCCAGAGGTACACAAGACCACCTCCTGTGTGTCACAGTGCAAAGGCTGCCTTTAATGTGGACAGCCTTTTCCCCAGCCCCAAGCTGTGTGAGCCCTGCTAGAGGGTGGATCGTGTCCTAGGTGAATAGGAAGGCCAGAAGTGTTGGAATAGGCAGTTCCAGGTGAGGTCAGGGACAAATGAGCCGTTGCTGAGCTGTGGGGATTGCCTGGCTGGGATGCTGAAATACAATTCTTTATCTGTCTAGTCATTAAGCCTCAAAAATTTAATGAGCCAACTACAGCTCATTAAGTTGTGAATGGGCTGTTATTTGCTATAAGTCAAATATTTTAAAATTGTGTCAAACTATATTGCACAAATAAATAGAATTGTCCTACAAATTAAAAGGTAATCTCTTCTTCATTTGAGATGCTATGCATTATTTGTCTGACTTCTGTAGATATTTCTTTTTCTCTCTCTCTCCTTTTTTAGAGACAGGATCTCATTCTGTTGTCCAGGCTGGAATGCAGTGGTGTGATTATAGTTCACTGCAACCTCAAACTCTGGACTCAAGCAGTCCTCTCACCTGGTTAATTTTTATTATTTTATTATTATTATTATTATTATTATTATTATTACTATATCTTTTTTTTGAGTCAGGGTTTCACTCTGTCACCCAGGTTGGAATGCAGAAGGACAATCAAGGCTCACCTCAGCGTCGACCTAACCCAACCCTAACCCTAACCCTAACCTCAGCCTCCCAAGTTGCTGGGACTAGAGGCATACACCACCATGCCTGGCTAATTTTTTTATTTTTTGTAGAAACAAGGTCTCACTACGTTGTCCAGGCTGGTCTCGAATTCCTGGACTCAAGCAATCCTCTTGTTCCCAGCCTCCCAAAGTGCTGAAATCACAGGCATGAGCTACTATGCCCAGCTTGCTTTCTTTATGGTATGTTTGATGCTACTTCCAATTGGCAAAGAGTTAACTTGTCATCAAAGCTATAAAATCACAATAATGGACTGGGTGCGGTGGCTCAAGCCTGTCATCCCAGCACTTTGGAAGGCTGAGGTGAGAGGATTGACTGAGCCCAGGAGTTCGAGACCAGCCTGGGCAACTTGGTAAGACCTCGTCTCTACAATAAATCAAGAAAAATTAGCTGGGCGTGGTGGCGCACACCTGTGGTTTCAGCTACTTGGAAGACTGAGGCGGAAGGATCACCTGAGCCCAGCAGGTCAAGGCTGCGCTGGCCATGAGCATGCCACTGCACTCCAGCCTGGATGAGAGAGTGAGACTCCAACTCAAAAAAAGAAAAAAAATCACAATGATATGTGAAGAGTTGTCTTTTGTGCCCCAGCATATAGGAGAAGTGTAAATGCCTGCCACAGTGCTCATATTAAGATACAGTTTTTAGTGTTGGCCTGAAAACACTTCTGTTTACATCACCTCTCACAAAGACTCGTCTGCAAAAGTTCAGCTCTCCAAACTGAGGGCAGTCAGTCCAACTCCCAGGTCCATCGTGTTATTGGTGTTCCCTCCCAAGTTAATACATAATGAGTGTGGCAAATTGCTCATTTGTAATCATTCATGTCTTTTAAAAACAATATATTTATATATATATATATATATATATATATATATATTAACCTGGCAACGGAGTGAAACCTCATTTCTACAAAAATAAAAAATTAGCCAGGTGTGGTGGCCTGTGCCTGTAGTCCCAGCTACTCAGGAGGCTGATTCAAGATTGTCTGAGCCAAGATGACTGAGGCTGTGATCGTGTCACTGCACTCCAACCTGGGCCACAGAGTGAGACCCTGACTCAATAAAAATAACAAGAATATAGTTGGAAATGCTTCTCGGTCGGGCTCGGTGGCTCAGCCTGTAATCCCAGCACTTTGGAAGGCCGAGACAAGTGGATTGCTTGAGCCCGCAGGTTCGAGACCCACCCGGGCAACTTGGTGAGACCTCGTCTCTACAATAAATTAAAAAAAAAAAAAAATTGGCCTGGTGTGGTAGCATGTGCCTGTAGTTCCAGCTACTTGGAAGGCTGAGCGGAAGGATCACCGGAGTCCAGCAGGTCAAGGCTGCTGTGGCCAGGAGCGTGCCACTGCACTCCAGTCCGGGTGACAGAGTGAGACTCCAACTCAAAAAAAAAAAAAAGAATAAAACTCAATATAAACTGTTCATGTTGGCTAAGAAAAATGTTGCCCATCCAATGGAAGATACCAGTGAAAAAACCAAACATGATAAAATGAAGCAAGAAAGCAAAATAAAGTAAATATGAAAGCATGCTAGCAGAAAACAAAAAATATGATAAAGAATTATAGCAAGTACATACGGTTTAAGTTTATCAGTGAAAAGAAACTTTCTGATTTTAAATAATATAAACTGAAATGA
>CAUYQG010183937.1:0-15564 GCA_963574415.1 Tarsius wallacei
GGCCACCGCAGCCTTGACCCACTGGACTCCGGTGATCCTTCCGCCTCAGCCTTCCGAGTAGCTGGAACTACAGGCGCACGCTACCACGTCCGGCTAATTTTTTGATTTATTGTAGAGATGAGGTCTCACTTGCCCAGGCGGTTCTCGAACCCGCGGGCTCAGGCAATCCACTCACCTCAGCCTCCCGAAGGCGCGGGATTGCAGGCTGAGCCACCGAGCCCGGCTCAGGGATTGTCTTTTAACTTCAAAGGACAAAAATATTAATTTTGATAAAATACAATTTATCATTTTCTTTTGTTTATGCCTTTGGCATCATATCTAAGAAGACTTTGCCTAACTGTGGATGAGATTTTGATAAAATTTCTGAAAGGTAGAATGTGTATGGGATCATCTTGACAAATCAGAGTAGAAGTCAAGGTCCAGAACAGATGGGAGAAGCCCAGAGCAGAGATGAGAGGTATTCTTACCAGTGGAGTCTGTGGGAGGCTCCATAATCCCTACTGTTTATGCATACTTATTATTTACCAGACATTGTTTAAGTTTTATCTAGGTTAACTTGCTTGATTGTTATCATAATCTTATGCAAAGTAAAAATTTTTTTTTGTGGCATGCCCCTGTAGTTCCAGCTACTTGGAAAACCAAGAAAAGTAAATCTTGTTAGTTGCATTTTTTTGCGTGAGAAAGTTGATACACAGAGGAATTAAGTAAAATGCTGAAAATCATACAAAAAGAGGGTTTTAATCCAGGCCATCTAGTTACACATGATGTGCTTTTAGTTCCTGCAACAAACTCAGAGGTAGTATGAGTAGGAAGAGTGTGTTGTGGGATGTTGATCAAGGCAATTAATTAAATGAGAGCTTTTGTAACAGCTGGGCTGGTTTTTCTTTCTTCATATTTCTATCCATTACCTACCCTCATAAAGACTGGGAACGGTAGTATTTGCCTCCAGAATTAGTTCTAATTAACAGAAGAAAATTCAAAGGCCTCAGAATGGCATTTTATTCTCATAGTCCACCACATTCTAGCATTTTTCCTAAACTTAATTCTCACATAACTTTCACCATTATCTTAAATTTAGCTATTTGTAAAAAATTCCACATTATTCCTATTGAAAAATGTAGTGTGAAATTTTTGTCTTTAATTAAAATATTTAATCTATTTGCATTTAATCTGTAAGCCTACCATTTTATCATTTATATTTTATTTGCTGCTTATGCTCTATGTTCTTCTTTTGCTTACTTTTAGATCTATAAAATATTTTATTCTTTATCCCTCATTAGCTTGTTTGTTGAAATGTTTTCTATTATTCTAGGGGTTTCCCTAGGGATTACAATATGTATTCTTGCCTTCTTAAAGTATAAGATATAGTTATGTTTTTACCACTCTTAAGTCAATGGAAGATCTACATAACACTTCAAATTCATTTCTTACCCTCACACCTTTTGTAGTACTGTTGTCATGCATACTTAATTCTTTGTGTGTTTATTTCCTCACAAGACATTTTAATTCCAGCCACATATAGTCAACATTCATTTAAATTTACACACATATTTATCTCTTTATTCTTTGGTATTTTTATGCTTCCATCTAGGATCATTTTAATTTGCCCAAAGAATTCTTATGTTTCCTTAAGTGTGTGTCTTCACTTAAGGACTAACTCGGTTTCTCTTTTTCTTTTTTTGAGCACAGATTATTAGGTTGGTGCAAAAGTAATTGCTGTTTTTGCATTGTTGAAATTTGCCATTTTGATATTGGAATACATTCTTAAATAAGTGTGGTTATGTTATACATCATTTTAATGAACATTTCTCACTTTATTTTTTTGCTAGTGACTTATTACTTGCTGTTTCTCTTATCTTTATTTTAGACTATAGAAATAATGTTAGACAAAAAACAAATAAGAATGTTTTTCTTATTAAAGTTCAAAATGGGTCATAAAACAGTAGAGACAACTCACAACATCAGCAACGCATTTGGCCCAGGAACTGCTATACAGTGCAGTGGTAGTTCAAGAAGTTTTGCAAAGGAGACGAGAGCCTTGAAGATGAAGAGCATACAGGCCAGCCATCAGAAGTTGACAACAACCAATTGAGAACAATCATCAAGGCTTATCCTCTTACAACTTCATGAGAAATTGCTGAAGAACTCAATGTGAGTTGGTTGTTTGGCATTTGAAGCAAATTGGAAAAGTGAAAAAGCTTGATAAGTGGGTACCTCATGATCTGACTGAAAACCAAAAAAAAAAAAAAAATGATCACCTTGAAGTGTTGCCTTCTCTTATTCTTTGCAACAACAAACCATTTCTTGATTGAATTGTGATGTGCAATGAAAAGTGGATTTTATACGACAACTGGCAATGGCCAGCTCAGTGGTTAGACTGAGAAGTTTCTAAGCACTTCCCAAAGCCAAATTTGTATCCCAAAAAAGGTCATGGTTACTGTTTGGTGGTCTGCTGCTGGTCTGATCCACTACAGCTTTCTGAATTCTGGCAAAACCATTGCATCTGAGAAGTAAGCTCAGCAAATGGATGAGATGCACTGAAAACTGCAATGCTTGCAGCCAGCATTAGTCAAAAGAAAGAGCCCAGTTCTCCATGACAATGCCAGCCACATGACACACAACCAGTGGTTCAAAAGTTGAATGAATAGGGCTATGGGGTTTTGCCTCATCCACCATATTCATTCGACCTCTTGCCAATCACCTATCACTTCTTCAAGCATCTCAACAACTTTTTGCAGGGAAAACACTTCTATAACCAGCAGGGTACAGAAAATGCTTTCTAAGAGTTTGTCAAATCTTGAAGTGTGGATTTTTATACTACAGGAATAAACAAACCTATTTCTACTTGGCAAAAATGTGTTGATGGTAACAGTTCCTATTTTGATTAATAAAGATATGCTTGAGCCTAGTTATAATGACTTAAAATTCACGTTCCAAAACTGCAATTACTTTTGCACTTACCTAATATTTTACCTTCACTTTTGAAGGATGTTTCAAGTGCCATAGAACTCTGGATTGACAGTATTGCTTTCATAGCACTTAGCTGGTATTATTCCATTGCTTTCTGACTTCCATCACTTCATTTGAGAAGTCATCTATCTGTTTTATTATTGTTCCTTTGAAGGTAATAAATACTTTTCACACTCCTGTGCCTCATCTTAAAATATTCTCCCTGTATTTGGTTTTCATCAGCTAACTTCACAGTGCATAGAGTATCTCTCTGTGGTGATCTAGAGAGCAGTTAGGCTTATTTGGCGGATTAAAAGTCCTTTATGAGTCCCAGTCAAAAGCCTAGGATATTTGTCAACCCCATCCTTCTTTGAGCTTCAGTTTTTCCCTCCTTTGCTCCTTGGGATTTCCAAAAGTCCATCTTGTCAGTGGTTTCTTTTTAAATGGTTCATGCCTCAAACAACAAACAAAGTCAGATGTCTGACTCATTCTCAGTGAGCTTCTCTTCTTTACAGGATCTTGGTGCTTGCTGCCTTGGTAGTGCTCTGATACTTCAAGTAAATATTAAAACAAAGTCTTATCAAGTTTTTATGGTTTTTCCCAGTGGAAAGTCTGGCCTAATCCAAGCTAGCTGTCATAGCTAGAAAACGTCAATGATTTTTAGCTATTTCTAATAGTTTCATAGGTGTCTGTCTTATATAGGTGCAGAAAAAATTGTTGAGTTTCTTCTTCTCTGATCTCTTCATATTGCCAACATTCTATTGCTGATGATCTTTGTGAGGTCATGCATTTGTTGGCACAGCTGCTTTTTGTTGCTGCACTCTGTGTGCAACCTCACTTCAAGACAGTTTCTCCCTAATTCCCTTCTGAACTGCAAAGATAGAGACATAACTTTATTTAACATTTGTAAATGTTTTACAAAGTATTTCAAAGTATTCACAAAAGCTGTAATATAACTCACATTCATGTACTCACTGTACAGCTGAAGCCCTCTGTGTGTCTTTCTCTGATTTTGTCCCTTTCCATGTCTGCCAAAGATAATTAGTCTCTGGAATGTATTCTCTTTTGTAAATTTCTTTATACTTTTAATATATATGTATGAATCTCAAAACATTATATGCTATCATAAAATGTATCACAACATATGTATTCTTGTTTGACTTGCTTATTTGATCATCATTTTTATGAGATCCATGTTTTCTAATTTAAGCAACTTTGTTTTATTTTATTTTCATTATGTGGCAAATATGTTACAGTTCATTTAGCTTTTCCATACTGACAAATATTTATATTCTTTCCATTTTTTTCTAATATAAACATTATTGCCACACATATTCTTACAGTTGCTTATTTGTGTACCTATTCAAGAGTTTATCCAGAGTATATGCCTGGCTGTGGAATGGCTAGACTGTATAATATTCATATTTTTGACTCCATTAGATGATGCTAAATTGTTCTTCAAAATGTTTGTACCTATTTATGCTTCCTGAAACAGTGAAGGATTCTCCTTGCTCCATAGTCTGTCTGGCAATCTGTATTGTCAGACTTTTATTTATTTGGTGATATTAGGATATGAAATAATTCATATTTTAAGTTGCATTTCCTTAATTACTAGTCAATGCTATGAATGAACAGAAGCTTGGGGATAACAGTACCATACAGAGAGTAACTTAAAGATGATGCCAGAATTGGCTTCGCTTTTGGCCCATATGTCCAAATTAGACCTCATAGTCTCTCACCACGTTGAAATTTTGCTTAGCTTCTAGGAGACACTAACCTTGAAGTGCAGGCCCAACTCCCTGCAAATCCCAGAGAGCAAGTTCGCCAATGCCCAAGTCATGTGTTACCTGAAAATTATCCCATTCTAAGTTCAATTGATCATGAGAACTTCATATTCTTC
This sequence comes from Tarsius wallacei, assembly GCA_963574415.1. Taxonomy (NCBI): domain Eukaryota; kingdom Metazoa; phylum Chordata; class Mammalia; order Primates; family Tarsiidae; genus Tarsius; species Tarsius wallacei. Next base: position 4,850 of record CAUYQG010183937.1, read on the forward strand.
ATATTCATGTCAATAAAGAAAGGTATCTTATGTCTCCATAGCTTGGACAAAACATAATAAGAGAATAATAGGATGAGAGTATAATAGAATAACAGTTCTGACTGTTGGAATGACAGCAGCAATGTCTCAATGTTGAAATTATTGAGCCTCAACTCATGTGAGCGACCCCTAACAGTTGGGGCATATTGTACTGCCAAGGCTGATATATTTCTATTCCTCTCTTTCCTCTTAAGGAAGGATTACCTGCATGTTCCTGTTGCTGTATTTTCATTTCTACTTTAGTATTCTGGAAGTCAAATGATAAGGAAACACAAACTCACATATGTCACTCAAAATTGGTTTCAAGCATATATAGGTTTATTTCCAGATTTATGAAAAATCAAAACAATACAGAACAACACCAAAAATTTCACTCTGTCTGAAGGATCATAGTTTTGCTAAAACACTCAATTTTTATTTCTAAATAAAACACTCCTACGAATATAGTTGAATTTATGTGAAGTGATTCACATGCAAGGTTATTCACGGAAGCAAAATGGTTAGATTGAAAATGTAGTATCAGAAACTGATACCCCAAGATACGGTACTTTGACAAGCTGAACTGAAAAAGAAGCCTCATGGTCTTTCTGATCTTTCCCCTCCTTCTGCCTCTCAATCCTTTGTCTTTCCCAAAGCACAGGATGAAACTGTTCACTGAAGTTCCCTTATCTGCCTGCAGTCTGGACCCATCAAAGAAGAAAGCAGTTTAACTGAACTCATTGCAGGAGGAAAGACTGAAGTCTGTCAACACACCTCTGTAGACAGACTTGTCACAAATCATTGTTTACTCTGCTGACCCAACAGACTTTGTCCTAGGCCATTGGCTATTCTTCAAACTTTTGAATTTCCCTGGTAATCATGTGCTAGCCTACTGAAATCATCCACACTTCCCCATCTCCCTTTCCCCTGAGAAGAAGGGTATATGTATATGCATCTGTACCCCATTGCATGGTGGGGTCATCACTCTGTGATGATTTTTCTTCTCTGTGCACATTAATAGATTCATATGCCCTTTCTCCAATTCATTTACTTTTGTCAGCTGATTTTTAGCAAACCTTCAGAGGGCAAAGGGGATGTTTTCCCTTGCCCTTATAAAAACATGTTCATCAATAGGAGATTGGTTCCATAAATTACAGTACATTTCTACAATTGAATATATGTAGCTTTAAAAAGAATGAGACAGCTCTCTATGTATTGATTGCCAAGGTATATTATTATTATTTTTTGAGTTAGAGTCTCACTCTGTCGCCCAGGCTGGAGAGCAGTGGCACACTCACAGCCACCCCAGCGTTGACCTGCTGGGCTCCAGCGATTCCTCCGCCTCAGCCTTACAAGTAGCCAGAACTACAGGCATGCACTACCACTCCCAGCTAATTTTTTAAATTTATTTGTTGTAGAGACGAGGTCTCGCCAAGTTGCCCGGGCTGGTCTCGAACCCACAGGCTCAGGCAATCCACTCGCCTCAGCCCCCCAACATGCTGGGATTACAGGCTGAGCCGTGGAGCACATATTCCAAGGTATATTATTAAATGAACAAACAAAGTATGGAACAGTATATATATTTTTGCTGTAAGGTGCCTGAGTACTTGTCTTAGATTGTCATTATTGAAATGATGGAGGAATGAAAAAAGGGCCGAAAGGAACAATGGAGAGATCCGCTTCAAAGGCAAATGACAGTTCCCCACTCAGGAAGACAGAAATGGAGCGTATCTATCAAAAATAGCAGTTTATTAATTTCAGAATATTCTAATTCTAGTCTTCACAAAGCACTTGCTACAAGTGAATGATCATGATTAATCATCTAGCTTAGAACGCCCTGTAGCCATCTCCACCTATCAAATTCATACCCATCTTCTCTGATTACCCAGATAGAAGTTAAAGCTCACTGTGGTTACTGTTGTATTTTAGCCTGGACAAGTTCTTCTCAGGTGCTGTACCCTTTGGATTTCTCCTTTACAACAATGACCAACTCCAGTTGCTTCTGTCAGTTTAGTTTGTCTCAAATTTGTCTTCATATCTCTATTATTTCTACTACTGTCAGGGTTCAGTCACTTCTCACCGAAAGTCCTGACTGTCTCCTTACTCAGTCTTGACACACCACCACCTTTCACTCCAAACACTTCTATATTCCCCCCATTAATTCATTCTTTATAGAACAGGTGACATCAAGAGAACTTCAGGTTAAACACGGAGGACTGAACAAACCTTTTTCTCTGCTTCCTTTTGAAACCTTAGTAAAATCTGTAGTTTTAAAAAGGCATGAACTTATAGGATATACAAAGTAAAAGATGGGAATATGGTAGAGAAGAAATGCCAACACATTTTTTAAAGATGAGAAGTGAATTAATGAGTCATCAGAAAGAAGAAAACGAACACCAAGTGCCTCGGTGATTGGAGGCTTCAGGAACTGCAAAGATGGTAAGGGGACATAGCAGAGGAATTGGATGAAGGTCTGTTTTAGAAACAGAGATTTCTCTTTCCCATTCTGTAAAACTGTGACACTGACTTTCCTCCATCCTGAATGGAGACTGGAGGTTTAATCTTTGTAGCAATTGAACTGAAAAAGTCCAGATCTGGGAATATGAAAGGTCCCTAAACCAAGTTACTTCACCATGCAATTTCAGAACTCCAGAGATAAAGAGATCCCATAATCTTTCAGAAAGGGAAATACTGGTCATATATCAAGGACAGAAAATAGAAATAACAATCGATGTTTACAATAATGTTAAAGCTGGAAGACAATGAGGTAACGACTTCAAAGTCTAGTGTAATGTGATTTTTAGCTTATACTTTTATATCTAGTTGAACTACTAATCAAGCGTGAGGATGGAAGTAATGCATTTAGGACATGCATGAGGTGACACACATGGCTTATTGGCCGCCCTAAAGCTTTCAAGTTCCCTTTTACCTTTTTACCTTGTACTATAGACTGGGAAAAAGTATGTATTATTTCAATTTTGCTTGCGCTTAGAAGTCACTATGCAGTCTCCACTCTGGCCCATGAAGCATAAACAGAACTCTCCCCTTGGATTTCAGGGAAACCTTTTTTTCTTTAAAGCAGGATTTATTGAGAGGACAGATAAGCTTCCACAGTGGAAGGGGACCCCAAGGGGCTGCCCTCAAGGAAATCTTTCGATCACCTCTGCCTTCCCTTCCTCCTCCCCTCCCTTCTTTCCTTTCATCTCTCCTTCTTCTGTCCTTTCTTTCCTTTTTTTAAATGACTCCTTCCTTCCCTTCCTTGTTTTCTTCTCTCTCTCTTTCTCCATAACTTATTTGTTTTTATGATTTTGGAGTGTTTTGCTGGATTCCTCATTTAATGGTACCCTCTCCTGAAAGAGTAGAAAAGTTCAGGTATTTAATGGTTTTTCTTTTGCTTGTTAAATTTGTTTTAATGACGGGGAGGGGTGGTGAATCCTCCAATTTTTGTGGGATTTTTTTTTTTTTTTGGTCTATAGGACAATAAATTATTATTTTCTTTTTCTTTTTCCCCCATTCATTGCCAAATTGCCAAAGGGCTTGTCTTCCTTCCTTTTGCTTTTTTTTTTCTCTCCCAGAACTATGTGTTTCTTTAAGTGAAGCCTATCTTTTTAAATCACTTCTGTCCCTTTGTATTGCACCAGTTCCTTTCTCTCTTTCTTTCTTTTTTTTTTTTTTTTGAGCTGGAGTCTCAGTCTTGTAGCCCAGGCTGGAGTGCAGTGGCACGCTCACAGGCACTGCAACCTCCACCTGCTGGGCTTCTGACTCAGCCTTCCAAGTAGCTGAACTACAGACGCACACTACCACGCCCGGCTAGTTTTTGTGATTTATTGTAGAGATGAGGTCTCACCAAGTTGCCCAGGCTCTTGCTTCGGCCTCCCAAAGTGCTGGATTATGGGACTAAACCACCGAGCCTGGCCACACCAGTCCTTTTCAATGATGCTTGGTCCTTTAAATAGCTAGTATTTTAAATTCCTTCCCAGCATTCTGTATTCTGATCTGCTTAGAGTTTTTTTTCTAGTTTTCCAATGGTTGTGGGGAGGAGATGGTAAAGCCAGCCAACTGGTAAAATGTCTGGAGTACTATTCTTAAAGAACTTATGAATGTGTGAGTTATTTAGGAAATATTTGTTGAGTACATATTATGTGACAGATTTTGCACATACCTGAACTACTAGACAAATTGTTGTCTGGCTAGTGAAAGTCTTTCAAGAACATACTTTCAAAAGCACATAATGGTTTATAATGTGATTGCTTTCAAAGCGTTTAAAATATTTTGTATTGTATAATAGCTTAAGTTTTGTCTTACAATTTTGTTTAGAGTACCTCTGCTTAAATGTTCACAAAACACCACTTTTATAGATAAAATAGAAGGACACTTCAGACATATACTTATCAAACTTGTTATAACTTCTGAATTGTAGATAAAATAGAAGGACACTTCAGACATATACTTATCAAACTTGTTATAACTTCTGAATTGTTGAAATAAGACCTGGACTATTGCAATGGCATTTTAAGCTGTCTTCTTGCTTATACTCTTTCCCACTTACAATAAATTCTCTGCCCTGGGCTAGATTATTTTTGTGTTTTGTTTTATTTTTTGGCAGTTGTTTCTTAAAAAATATATTTTTAGTGTTAAAATTGTCATTTCTTTTCATCCAGATTTTTATTTTATTTCATTTTGGAGTTGTGGGGTACAAGTGAGGACAAGTGAGGATATACTACATAAGTTTCATGCAGGTAAAGTTTGGGCTTCTAGCTGGCTCTCTTACTCCCTGATAGTGGACCCAATGTGTTGCCATATTCCCCCCCTCCTCTAGCAGTGTCTAACATCTGCTGATCCCACCCTTGTGCTGGTGTGACCAGTGATCAGGGCCTGCTTTGGGTGACAACATGTTGTATTCAGTTCCTTGTTTCTGTGATAGTTCACTTAGTATGATGGTCTCCAGCTGCATCCATGTTGCTGCAAAGGCCATGATTTTGTTTTTCTTTATGACTGCATAATATTCCACTGTGTATGTGTACCACATTTTCTTTATCTGGTCTGCTTTTGATAGGCATCTGGGTTGGTTCCAAGTTTTTGCTATTGTGAGTAGTGCAGCAATAAACATGTGTTTGCAGGTGTCTTTTGGGAGAGCGATTTACATTCTTCTGGATGTAGTCCCAGAAGAGGGATTGCTGGATCAAATGAAAGCTCAATTTTTAGTTCTTTGAGAAATCACCATGTTGCTTTCTACAGAGATTGAACTAGTTTATATTCCTACCAACAGTATAGAAGCATCCTCTTTTCTTTGCAGGCGTGCCAGCACCTTTTGTTTTTTCACTTATTAATGATAACCATCCTTACTGGAGTTAGGTGGTATCTTATTGTAGTTTTTATTTGCAATTCTCTAATGATTAGTGAGGCTGAGCATTTTTTCAGGTGTTTGTTGGCTTCTTGTATGTCTTCCTTTGAGAAGATTCTGTTCATGTCCTTTGCCCACTTTTTAATGGGGTTGTTTGTTTTTTTCCTGTCAATTCTTTTGAGCTCCTTATGGATCCTGGATGTAGTCCTTTGTTGGATGCATAGCTTACAAATATTTATTTCCATTCCATGAGTTGTCTGTTTATTCTCCTTATGGTTTCTTGTGTTGTGCAAAAACTTTTCAGCTTGATGAGGTCTCACCTGTCAATTTTAGCTTTGGTTGCATTTGCTTTTGCGGACTTGGCCATGAATTCATTGCCTACTCTGATGTCCAGGAGGGTGTTCCCTTTATTTTCTAGGATTCTTACAGTTAGAGGTTTTATATTTAAGTCATTGATTCATTTTGAGTTAACTTTTGCATATCGTGATAGGTATGGGTCCAATTTCATTCTTCTGCTTGTGGCTAGCCGGTTTTCCCAGCACCATTTGCTAAATATGGTTTCCTTTCCTCAATGTTTTTGGGTTTTTTTTTTGTTTTTGAGTTGGAGTCTTACTCCATTGCCCAGACTGGAGTGCAGTTTCACGCTTCTGGTCACCACAGCCTCGACCTGCTGGGCTCCAGCGAGCCTTCCGCCTTAGCCTTCCAAGTAGCTGGAACTAGAGGCACGTGCTACCACGCCTGGCTAATTTTTTTATTTATTGTAGAGACGAGGTCTTGCCAAGTTGCCCAGGCGGGTCTTGAACCCATGGGCTCAGGCAATCCACTCACCTCAGCCTCCCAAAGCGCGGGATTACAGGCTGAGCCACCGAGCCTGGCCTCCTGAATGTTTTTGATAACTTTGTTGAAGATGAGTGGTTGAGGGATTGTGGTTTTATTTCTGGATTCTCTGTCCTGCTTCATTGGTCTATGTGTCTATCCCTGTACCAATATCATGCCATCCTTAGTTACTGTAGCCTTGTAAAAAAGTTTAAAGTCTGGAAGCATGATGCCTCCAGCTTTTTCCCTTTTACTGAGGATTGCTTTAGCTACTTGAATTCTTTTTTTTGCTTCTATATGAATTTCTGTATTGTCTTTTCTAGGTCTGTGAAAAATGATGCTGGCATTTTGATAGGGATTGCATTGAATCTGTAGATCGCCTTGGGTAAGATTGACATCTTGACAATATTGATTCTTCCAATCCTTGAGCATGAGATGTGTTATTTGTTTGTATCATCCTTGATTTCTTTGAGCAGTGTTTTGCAGTTGTCATTGTAAAGGTCTCTCACTTCTTTGGTTAGGTGGATGCCAAGGCATTTTATTTTTTCTGTGGCTATTGTGAATGGAACTGTGTTTTTTATTTGGTTCTCAGCCTACTTGTTGCTGGTGGATAGAAATGCAGCTGTCTTTTGTATGTTGATATTGTATTCCAAGACTTTACCAAAGTTATTTATCAGTATGAGGAGGTTTTTGACAGACTGTAGAGTTTTCTAGGTATAGAATCATATCATCTGCAAAGAGGGATAACTTCTTTTACTATTTGAATACCTCTGACTTCTTCCTTCTGTCTGATTTCTTTGGCTAGGACTTCCAGTACTATGTTGAATTGGAGGGGTAAAAGTGGGTATCCTTGTCTTGTTCCAGTTCTTAGGGGAAATGCTTCTAGTTTCTCCTCATTAAGTATAATGTAGGCTGTAGGTTTGCTATAGATGACAGTTACTATTTTGAGGAATGATCCTTCAATGCCTAGGTGTTTGAGGGTTTATATCAAGGAATGCTGGATTTTATCAAATGCTATTTTTTGCATCTAATAAGATAATCATGTGGTTCTTGGTTTTACATCTGTTAACATGATGAATTACATTTATAGACTTATGAATGTTAAACCAGCCTTGCATCCTGGGAATGAAGCCCACCTACTCATGATGGATGATCCTTGAAATGTGTTGTTGGATATGATTTGCTAGAACATTGCTGACAATCTTTGCATCTATGTTCATCAGGGAAATTGACCTGTAATTCTCTCTCTCTCTCTCTCTCTCTCTCTCTCTCTTTTTTAATTGGGTCTTTGCCAATTTCAGGTATCAGGATGATATTAGCTTCATAAACTGAGCTAGAGAGAATTCTTTCCTTCTCAATCACCTAGAATACTTTCAATAGGATTAGTAGCAGCTCTTCCTTGTATGCTGTATAGAATTCAGCAGAGAAACTATCTGGCCCAGGACTTTTTTAAGAGAGGAGGTTTCTTATAGCTGAATCAGTTTTCTTGGAGTGTTATTGGTCTGTTTGGGATTTCAATTTCTTCCTGTTTCAACCTTGGGAGGTTGTGGGATGCCAGGAATTGCTCCAGTTCCTTTAGATTTTCTAGTTTATTTGCATATAGATGCTCTACATAATCAAAAGCATGGAATGGCTTATAATGTGATTGCTTCCAAAGTATTTAAAATATTTTTCATTGTATAATGTTTCAGCTTTGTCTTACGATTTCGTTTAGAGTACCTTTGTTTAAATATTCACAAAATACCCCTTTTATAGATAAAATAAAGGGACACCAGACATATCCTTATCAAACTTGTTCTAACTTCTGAATTATTGAAGTAAGACCTGGACTATTACTGCAGTGGCTTTTTAAGTAATCATTTTACTTATAATTTTTCTCACTTACAATAAATTCTCTGCCCTGGGCTAGATTACTTTCTTACTTTATTTTTACATTTTAATGTGTTTGTCTCTTACATTTTTTTTTTTTGTTGAAATTATCATTTCTTTTCATTTAACTCTTTTATTTTTATCTGTTAAATATTTTAATTCTTTATTTATTAAAATTTACTTTATTTTAAATATGTGGGGTGCAATTCAGGATTAGGTATTAGGTAGAAAAGAGGTTGTTTTTATTTTATTCTTAGTAATGTTTGTAGTAATCTTTTGTAGTAATGTTTATAGTAATATTTTGAATTTCTTCAGGGTCAGTTGTGACATTGCCTTTTTTGTTTTTAATTGTTTTTATTTGAATTTTCTCTCTCTCTTTTTAGTCAATCTGATGTGAAGTCTGCCAATGTTATTTATTCTTTCAAACAACAAGCTTTTTGTCTTGTTGATCCTTTCTATGATATTTTTGACTTCTATTTCCTGCAATTGTGACTTTATTTTAGTAATTTTAATTTTTCTACTAATTTTAAGATTGAAAGCTGGGCTCGGTGGCTCAGCCTGTAATCCCAGCACTTTGGGAGGCTGAGGTGAGTGGATTGCCTGAGCCCACGAGTTCGAGACCCGCCTGGGCAACTTGGCGAGACCTCATCTCTACAATAAATCAAAAAAATTAGCCGGGCATAGTAGCGCGCGCCTGTAGTTCCAGCTGCTTGGAAGGCTGAGGTGGAAGGATCGCTGGAGCCCAGCAGGTCGAGGCTGCGGTGGCCGGGAGCGGCCACTGCACTCCAGTCTGGACCACAGAGTGAGACTCCAACTCGGAAAAGGAAAAAAAAAAAAGATTGAATTATTCTTGCCTTTCCAGCTCCCTGAGCTGTGATGTTAGGCTGTTTACAGGAGATCCCTCTATTTTCTTGTTATAAACATGCAGTGTTAAAAGGTTCCCTCTTATCTCTGATTTCATAGTATCCCAGAAGTTTTGATAAGTTGTGCCTTTGTTTTTATTTGTTTTCAGAAATCTTTTTATTTCTGCCTTGATTTCTGTGTTAACCCCAAAGTCACTTAGATTCATGTTACTTAATTTCCAGGTATTTGTGTGTTTTGGGAATTCCTGATGGTGGCAACATTTATTTTTATTCCACTGTGATCTGAGAAGATGCTTGGCACTATTTAAACCTTTTGAAATTTGTTCCCTTTTGTCTTATGCCTGAGCATATGCTCTGTCTTGGATAATGGTCTATGGGCTGATCGGTAGAATGTATACTCTGTGGTTGTTGGGTGAAGTGTTCTGTAGATGTCTATTAGGTCCAATTGGTCAAGTGTTGAATTAAGGTTTTGGATCTCCTTGTTGGCTTTTTGCCTTGAAGGTCTGTCTAGGGATGTTACCAGGTTACTAAAGTTTCTAACTAATTGTAAGGGTGCAAATGTCCCCTCTTAGTTTAAGTAGCAATTGTTTTATAAATCTGGGTTCTCCTGTGTTGGGTGCATACATATTTAAGATGGATAGTTCTTGCTGGTGGATTGAATCTTTTATCATTGTGTAGTGTCTTTTTTTTAGCTTTTATTGCTTTGAAGTCTGTTTTGTCAGATTTAAGAATAGCTACCATGCTGCTCTATTTGGTTTTTTTTTTTAATAAAGATTATTTTTATTTTGTTTTATTTTATTTTAAAGATGTGGGGTACAATTCAGGGTTAGGTATACAAACATTGATTATGCAAGTACCCTTATTGATGAGGTGTGCCTCCCTCCCCTGGCAATTTCCTCAACTGCCAATCCCACACCCTCTTCCCTAGCAGTTTCCCACTACTGCCAATCCCTTTCTTATTGTATGACGATAATTGCTTATAAGTGAGAACATATGGTACTCTGTTCTTTGTTTCTGTGGTAGATCACTGACTATGATCGACTCTAAATCTAACCAAGTTGCTGCAAAGTTCATATGTTTGTCCTTCTTTATTGTTCCATAATATTCCATAGTATATATGTACCACATTTTTTTAAATCCATCCAGCTTCAAAGGGCAGTATGGTTGGTTCCATTTTTTGTTATTGTAAATAGAGCTGCAACAAACACGCATGTGCAGGTATCTTTTTTGTAGAATTATTTGCATTCCTATGGGTATATTCCCAATAGGGGAATTGCTGGGTTATATGGAAGGTCAATTTCTAGTTCTTTCAGAAATCGCCACACTGTCTTTCAAAGAGGTTGCACTAGTTTGCATTCCCACCAGCAGTGTAGAAGCATCCTTTTGATCTGCATCCTCGCCAGCATCTGTTGTTATTGGTTTTGTTAATGATGGCCATTCTTACTGCGGTTAGGTGGTATCTCAGTGTGGTTTTGATTTGCATTTCTCTGATGATGAGTGAGGCTGAACACTTTTTCATGTGTCTGTTGGCTGCCCATATATCTTCTTTTGAGAAGTGTCTATTCATGTCTTTTACCTACTTTTTAATGAGGCTGTTTGTTTTTTTCTTTTCGGCTTATTTGAGTTCCTTGTAAATCCTAGATGTTAGGCCTTTGTCAGATCTACAGTTGGCAAATATTTTTTCCCATTCTGTGGGCTGTCTCCTTGCTCTCTTGATGGTTTCTTTGGCTTTGCAGAAGCTTGTCAGTTTGATGAGGTCCACTTGTCTATCTTATTTCTTATAGTATGGGCACTTAGGGTTCTGA
>CAUYQG010183939.1:0-36393 GCA_963574415.1 Tarsius wallacei
AGGCACGCGCTACCATGCCCGGCTGATTTATTTTATTTTATTTATTGTAGAGATGAGGTCTCGCCAAGTTGCCCAGGCGGGTCTCGAACCCGCGGGCTCAGGCAATCCACTCACCTTGGCCTCCCAAAGCGCGGGATTACAGGCTGAGCCACCGAGCCCGGCGAATCATAATCTTTTATGCAACAAATAGAGCTCCAAAACACCTGAGACAAAAGTTGACAAAATAAAGGAAGAAAAAGAATTCAACAATAGTAGGAGAACTCAATACTGCACTTACAATAATGGATAAAACTAAGTAGATGAACAACAAAGACACAGATGGCTTGAGAAACACTAGAAACCAATTAGACCTAACAGATACCTATAGAACATTCCACCACCCAACAATAGCAGAAAAAAACATTCTTCTCAAATGTATATGAAATATTCTCCAAGTTAGATCATGAGTTGGGCTATAAACAAGCCTCAATACATTTAAAAATAATGAAATAATACAAGGTGTTTTCTGTGACCATGATGGAATCAAACAAGAAATCACTAACTAAGGAAATGGAAATTCACAAATATGTAAAAATTAAAGAACAAATTCCTAAATAATCAATGGGCCAAAGAAGAAATCACAAGAGGAATTAGAAAATACATCAAATAAAAATGAAAGCATACCATATCAAAACGTGTGGGATGTAGTAAAAGCAGTGCTTAGAAAGGAATTTATAGCTATATATGCCTACATTAAAAAGGTCTCAAATCAGTAACCGAATCTTACAGGTTAAGAAATTAGAATAATAAGAGAAAACTAAACCCAAAATAAGCAGAAAGAACAAAATAATGATTCAAGTGAAAGCAATGAAACAGAGCACAGAACGATATTAGAAAAAAAATTAAAACACACACAAATTGGTTCTATGAAAACATAAACAAAACAGACAAATATTTACCTAAACTGACTGAGAAAAAAGAAAGAAGACTCAACTAAAATCAGGAATGAAAGAATAGGCATTACTTACTGCCCTTACAGAAAGAAAATGAAGAGAATACTATGAAAACAGTATGCCAACAAACTTGATAATCCATATGAAATGAACAAAATTCATAGACACAAACTACCAAAATAAATGAAAGAGGAAATAGAAATCTGACCTACAACAGAGGTTAAGCTAGCAATGTAAAAAGTATCTACAAAGAAGAGCCCAGCCCATCTGGCTTCACTGGTGAATTCTACCAAATGTTTAAAGAATAATATCAACCTTTTATAAACTCTTTCATAAAAATTGAAGAAAAGGGAATATTCCCAATCTTATTATATTAAGGCCAAAATGAAAGATATCACAAGAAAGAAAATTACAGATCTATATATCTTATAAATATACATGCAAAAATCCTTAACAAAATACTGGCAAATTGAATCTAGTAGCATACATAATAAATTATACACTATGACTAAGTGTGATTTATTCCAGAAATGCAAGATGAGTACAACATACACAATCAATAATGTAAAGTACCATATTAATAACATTAAAAAACCCTCCTATGATCATCTTAATAGAGTCAGAAAAAATATTTGACAAATATCCAACAAACTAATAACAAGATTAAATCCCTTAACTAATAAAGATCAACTAAGACAAACTCACAGCTAACATGCTTAATGGTGGAAGACTGAAAAGTCTTCCCTCCATATCAGGTAAAAGACAAGGAATATTCACTCTCAACATTCAATATTTTACTTGAAATTCTAGCCAGGGCAATCAGGTAAGAAAATAAAAGACATCCAGATTAGAAAGAAAGATGTAAAATTATCTATATTTTCAAATGAAGTATACAGAAAATCCTAAGAAATACACTGAAACCTATAATTAGGGCTAAAAAAATTGACCTTGTATCCAAGGCTGCAGGATACAAGATCAATATACAAAATCAGTCTTATTTCTATACACTGACAAGCAATCAAAAAAATGAAATTAAGGGTCAGGCTTGGTGGCTCAACCTGTAATCCCAGCACTTTGGGAGGCCGAGGCAAGCGTATTGCCTGAGCCCATGGGTACGAGACCAGCCAGGGCAACTTGGTGAGACCTCATTTCTACAATTAAAAAAAGAAAATTAGCTGGGTGTGATAGTGTGCGCCTATAGCTCCGGCTACTTGGAAGGCTGAGGTGGAAGGATCACCGGAGCCCAGCAGGTCAACGCTGGGGTGGCTGTGAGCGCACTACTGCATTCCAGCCTGAGTGACGAAGTGAGACGCCAAGTCAAAAAAAAAAAAAAAAAAAGAAATTAAGAAAGTAATTCAATTTATAATATCATCAGAAAGAATAAAATATTTGTGAATAAATTTAACAAAAGAAGAGTAAAATGTGTCCATGAAAACCTCGAAACATCCTTGAAAGAAGATCCAAGTTAACAGAAAAATATCCATGTTCAAAGACCGGAAGATGTAATATTATTATGATGGCAATACTCCCAAACTGATCTACTGATTCAATGCAATACTTAAGAAAATTCTACTTGCCTTCCTTATAGAAGACTTATTAACAAGATGCTGCTAAAATCCACATGAAAATTCAAGTAACCCAGAAGAGTTGAAATAATTCTAAAAAGGAATGAAGTTGTAAGACACACATCTTAATTTCAAAGCTTACTACAAAGCTAGAATAACCAAGACAGTGTAACCAGCTAGTGCCAGCACAAAGAGATATATATACAGCAATGAAACAGAATTCAGAATCCAGAAATAAGTCCATATACCTATGGTCAACTGAGTTCCCACAAGGGTGCCAGGACCATTCAAGGGAGGAAGAAACTGTCTGTTGGTCTGTCCTCCATCCTACTTCCTACCACCTCTATTTCCACCACCAAGAGCAAGACAACATTATTCATCTTATCTATCATCTATCTATGAATGAGTAGGAGTCTAATTCTGTCCTCTATCTACCTGTGAATGAATGAATCAGAGTATCTATCTATCTATCTATCTATCTATGTTTCTATCTATCTATCAATCATCTTTCTAATCTATGAGTCGGAATCTCACTCTGTCACCCAGGCTGGAGTGCAGTAGAACTGTGATCACAGCCTTGACCTGCTGGGCTGAGGCGATCCTTCTGCTTCAGCCTTCCAAGTAGCTGGAATTACAGGCGTGAGCCCCAATGCCCAGCTAACTTTTTTATTTATTGTAGAGTCGAGGTCTCACCATGTTGCCCAGGCTATCCTCTTGCCTCCACCTCCCAAAGTGGTGGGATTATAGGTGTGAGCCACCGCTCCTGGCAAAACAGTCTTTTCAACAAATAATGCTAGCACAATAGATACACATGTGCAAAAAAAACTCCAAAAAACTTTGGGTACCTATCTCATACCATATTTAAAAAATAACTAAAAATTCAAAGATCCAAATGTATGCACTAAAAACTATAAAACATGAAGGAAACATAGTGTAAAATCTGCATGAACTTTGGTAAGGCAATAGTTTCTTAGAAAAGATACCTAAAAGCACAAGCAAACAGAATAAGTAAACTGGAATTCACCAAAATTAAAAACCCAATCAGAGGACTTTGTTCTGTAGTTTATTCACCATTGGTATACTTGACCTTATGACAGAGCTCAGAGTAAACTGTTTCTCCTTTTACATAGGCCACAGGGGACTAAACTGTTTGCAGTTTAAATACCTTTAAAGATATATTTGTTTACACATCTTTTTACTTCCCTATCCTTTAGCAAGTTGATTCTATTTAAACATATTAATACAACCTAAACACAAAGGCTTATCTGGCAGGGTCAAATAAAAACACTATAGAGTCTATGTTATGTCTTAAATTTTATTGCAAAAACACACTAGGCGTGTAGCACATAGTGGGTCAGGGAGAAGAGACTCCAAGTTAGGATAGCCCAAGTTGGGCTATCTAGAAACTTGACCACATAGGTATCTTTCTTTCTCTTATCCACAGAAGAGTAAAGAGCTTAAACCCAGACAACAATAAGTCATATTCCTTACACTATAGAAAATTGCCATTAGTGTTCTTTCCCTCCAAATTTCTGAAGATAAATGGAAATAAATAAAAACTAATAAATATGGAAAAATATTAATTAAATGTTAAATAATTTTATTTTATCAAACTAACTAATTTCCAAACATCAAAACAGCTATGTGTTAAAACGGGTCATCTAATATACAATGAAATAAAAGATCTTGATTATTTTTCATTTTGTGACAAATAGCTAATTTAATTAACCAGCTTTATAAGAGAGGACGTAGTGTATTAGTATGTAAGTACTTTACTGCTAGTCCATCATCCACACAACAAATAAATATTAAGGAAAAATTAAGGACATTCGCAGTTTTAAAGAGACTTAAAATATCAGTCAAATCACTCTTATCAATACAAGTGAAATAACATTTTTTCCACTCTAGAATTATGTCTTCCATCCTAAAAAAAAAAAAAAAAGTCTCTAGTTGGATAGCCCAGATTCACTAGAGAATATCTGCTTGAACAATCAAATTTCAGAGACATACTAAGAGCTTCAATGAAATGTTAATTGGCTACATATCCTATAAAGCAGGGTTTCTCAATAGCAACACAATCTGACATTTTGGACAGGGTAATTCCTTGTTGTGGAGGGTTGTCCTGTATTTTGTAGAATGTTCAGCGGCAACCCTGGCCTTCACCCACTAGATGACTATAGCATTGCCTGTTGCCTAATGTTCCCTGGGGGGATAAACCAACCTTGGTTGAGAGGCAGTAGGTATCAATCTTAGCTTCACATCAGGAACACTTTAAAAATTTCCAGTACTCGGTTGTTTCCCAAATGAATTAAATCAGAATATTATGAAGGTGGCAACTAGACAATGATATTATTTTTTAAAGTTCTTCAGGTAATTCCAAATTTTAGCCAAGACTACTGCTCTAAAGTGACAAGTTTATTTATATAATTTCTCTCTCCTTTCCAGGATATCTATGAGCTCTAAGAAAGAGATAACTGGTACACTACTAGGTAAACACTGGTCATCTACTTTGGCTACTAAATGAAGAAGGCTTCAGGGAAGAGCATCTAAGAGCTAGGTAAAAGGAGACTTGTTACAAACTCACTCACTTTCAGTAAACAAATTTTAAACCAAGACATCTGTAACTCAATTTTTAACCAGGTATTTAGGAATTCAATACTACCACTGCTGAGAGATGGCAGGTTGCCATGGGGAAAGGGAGCATGCCTGAAGGAAACAGGGAAGGAAAAGAAGTAAATAACATGGTTTTCCAAATATATGCAGGGATTTTATATGTTGTTTGGTTGATTAATTTCTTCCAGAGAGAAATTAACACAATTAATAAAGTTAACTTACGAGTTTTAAGTGTACATTTTGAATATTTTTACTATAGTATCCTATCAAATTCACTTGAATTATTAAGAAACTTCACTAAATAATTTTAGTGACGATAGAATATATGAGTTGCAGAGTGAATGAAAGCTGACCAAGTTAAGACACCTTTACTGCTTCTACTGACAAATGTCTCAGAAATCTAAAAGTAACTGACTTAGGTTATAACTTGAGATATTACATAATCATGTGTGCTGCATTGCCAAATGCCAAAATAAAAGAAGGATTTTGGTTAAATGTGATGTACAGGTCACATTTGTTTTTTTAAATCAACTTAAGAAATAAATATTCCCATTCCCACAGGTACAGAATAACAGCAGTCAGGTATCACCTCCCTTGCACCCAGGCAGGGGAACAAGCTTAACCACTGGAGAAATTAGGTATCACCAGGAGTTAGCAGACCACAAAAGTGAGGAGGAAACTAAAGCTAGTTTGGGTGGTAGTTAACAGTTGGAAGGGGGAACACAGTGAGAATGCAGATTTGTTGAAAGTCTATTAATTGAATAGTCTATTTCTCCAAATGAACTATGTTCCAAATGGACTATTCTCTGAACCCTTCCCTGACCACGGTCCAGAACTGCTATAAGCAGCCAATGTGTTCCCTACTCCCCAATGCAGTAGAAGTTCCGAGGACTCTGATCCCTGGAGAACACACTGTCGTTTAGATATCTCCCTATATATAGCTTGATAACCTAAAAGTAAAACTCAACAGCAAACAAACTTTGGCTACCCATGGAACTTCCATAAGTTTTTTCTTTTCTTTTTTTTTGTCTGCCACATTGAAATATGAACAGATAACAAAAATATTACCAGACATAGGAAGAATATTTCCAACATGAAGATAAAGAAACTAATGACAACAAGAGATAAGAAGCAGAGACAAGATAGAAAATGAAAGAAAAACAAAATAAACTTAAAAGCTCTACATGTTAAACAACTTCTATTCAAATTACAAATGCACAAAACCTTAGACACTTTTTTGAATCGCAGTTTCACTCTGTTGCTCAGGTTGGAGTGCAGTGGCATGCTCATAGCCACTCCAGCATCAACCTGCTGGACTCAGGCGATCCCTCCGCCTCAGCCTTCCAAGTAGCTGGAACTACAGGTGCGCGCTACCATGCCTGGCTAATTTTTTATTTATTGTAGAGATGAGGTCTCACCAAGTTGCCCAGGATAGTCACGAACCCCTGGGATCAGGCAATCTTTTCACCTCAGCCTCACAAAGTGCTGGGATTACAGATGTGAGTCACTGCACATCAGTAAAATTTTACTGAGATACTAACATGTGTGTATGTTCACTCATAGCATCAGTTTGTATTATCAAAAGGCTAAATTAATCCATTTGCCCAACTGAAGTGCAGATTCATGATTCATATGATAGAAAAACATGCAGTCATTAATAATTACATATTCTACCCAAAATGAAAGCAAACAGATCTTCAGAACCATTAAAATAGGCTACATGTCATTGGTAAGAAATCCATCTAAGATTAATGCTTTAGCCGGGCATAGTGGCGTGTGTCTGTGGTTCCAGTTACTTGGAAGGCTGAGATGAAAGGATCACCTAAGCCCAGCAGGTCGAGGCTGTGGTGGCCGTGAGCAAGCCGCTACACTCCAGTCTGGGAGACCAGAGTGAGACTCCAACTAAAAAAAAAAAAAAAAATTAATGTTTGTGCTTCTCCATCATGCAGCTGGAAAAAGGAGCAACTACTGCCTCTGTTGCTATGTGTTTGTATAATACTAGCATCTTCTATTGGTCAGATTTCAAGATCAGGAACAATTTTAGATGAAAATTTAGAAACATGATGTAAGCCACCTAAAACAAAATGACAGAATGGTAAAAATAGAAGGATGCACAAATATAAGTATCAGACAGACATCCAGAACAGCTGACAAATATTGACAAAGGAAAATTCAAGGCAAAATACACTAAGTATGACACAATCATTTTTTTGTTGACAATAGGCAAAAACTCTAATAAATATATAAAATCATGAAACTTTTTATATCAAACAGCCCTGAAATCTCTAAAGCAAAGTTCATTAAAAATACTATAAGGTACTGTGAGAAACATCATTTTTTGTGAGAGATAAACAGACTACTCATCTTCAACTGATTAAACAGACAAAAAGAAAAAATTTGGGGCAGAATTTGGAGGATTTGAAAAATATTAAAAACTGGAGTTAGTGGAATCAATGGAGTACACAACATGATATAAAAAGAATGTCCAGAAATATTTATAAAAACTGACAAACTGTTAGATTGAAAACAAACCTCAATTTAAAAATAAGAAATTAGGCCACATTCTCTGACCGCAATATAATAAACTATAAATTAATAATAAGTATAAAACAAAACAAAGTGAAACAAACTCCCTGAAACACATGAAAAATTAAAATAAAAAACTACTTCTAACTAATTTGGGTCAAAGAGAGCAAAACTATAATTCCACACTATTCGAAAATAATGCCAATTATAATGAATATCCATATCTAATGGGATACAGCCAAAACTATAATCAGAGACAAATCCATACATATAAATGTTCACATTTAAATATGAAAGAATGAAGACAAAGCAATCATTCCATTTAAAGAGTAAGAAAAACCCAAGAAAATTGGAAGGAACAAAAATAGAGGGACCTAATAAATGAAAAAACAGACAAGAAAATAAAACAGACATATCTGATATTTTTGTCTTAAACAAACAAAAACAAAAAAAATTAGGCTAAGCAAAATATGAAAAATAAAAATACAATGTACAAAACTAGAAATATGAAAAAACATGTAACAGATACAGAAGATATCAAACTTATGAGAGAATAATACATATAATCCTATGCTAATACATTTGAAAATATAAATGAATTCCAGGAAAAACAAATGATCAAAATGGACGAACAAAGTAAAAACCTAACTAGAATAAAACACAAAAAATTGTCAAAGAATTACCTCCAATAAAGGCTCCAGGCCTAGACGGTTTTTATAGTTGAGTTCTTTAAAACTTTCAAGAATAAATAAGTCCCATGCTATATAAACTGTTCCAGAGCACAGAAAATTAGGGAAAGAGTTCCAATTCATTTTACGAAGCTGGCCTAACCCTGATATCAAAACCTGACAAAGATAGCACAAAAAAGAGAAAATTTCAGACCAAACTCATTTATGAATATAGATGCAAAGATCCTAAACAATACACTTGAAAATAGAACTCAATGATACACTACAAGATTACACATCTTGACGTGAGGAGAAAGAGGAGTTTATATTAGGTAATATCTTTATAAAATATATCACATCAATCACTCAAAGAAGAAGTACTGAAAAATAATCTCAGTAGATGCCAAAAAAAGAAATCTGAGGAATTTCAATATCCATTACTCATTAAAAAATAAAGTCTTTGCCAACTATAAATGATAACATCCTTAACACCAGTCAACACTGTGAGAGGAAATGACGCCTATAATTGCTATATTTAAAATTGGCAGGAAAGTCTATTAAATGTAATAACAAAATAAAGACAATGAAGAAGATACATAGGTTAAACTATCCAGAAAAGTCAAAAGTAACAATTGAAAAATAAAAACGAAATAAAAATTGGTAATTATAAAATGTACAACATAAATAACAGACATCTGTGAAGTTCCTATAAACCAAAGAAAACCACAGTAAGATGGGAAAATGTACTTTTTATAATATAAGTAACAATAAAAAAACTACACAAGAATAAACTAAATAAGAAAATAAGTGGACTTAATTGAAGGAAAAAAGCAAAACTTACTGAAGGGCATTAAAGAAAGACATAAATTAAGAAACATACTTCTAATCTGAATTCAATTTTTCTAAAACAAATTTTCACAGTTAATGCACTTGAATCAAAATCCCTTTGGGGTTTCCTTTTTTAAAATTAAAAAAGCGATTTGCAACTTCATATTCAAAATTTGGTCAGAAAATAAAATCAAGGACAATTGTGAAAGAGAAAGATAATGAGGAAAGACTGGTCCTATCATCTATTTAAACATGTAAAAGCTAAAATACTTCAATGGTATGATACTGGCATAAGAACAAAGAATATAAAGAAAGAATATTGAGTCCAGAAGGCTTTATTTAGTAAGATGATAGTTGTATTACAGATTTGTGTTGAGAGAAAAATTATCCAATAAAAGGGCAAGAATAATTAGTTATTCATTCAGAAAGAATTCAAGTAAGTGCCTTATTTAATAGGATTTACCAAAATAAGTAGCAGATGAACCTAAAAGGTTATATATAAAAACTAAAATAAAAAATTATGTAGGAAAAATACAGGTGCGAATTCAGCAGCTAGTGGCATGGGGAAGTTTTCTCTCTCTAAGCATAATAGCAATGTTACAAGTTGTGATGAATTTACACAAATAAGTCTACTTATTAAAAATTCAACTAAAATAAAATAACAAACAGCAATCCTGGAAAACCATTTACACTTTAATATTGATGTCTTTAATATATATTCACAATCATTAAGAAACAGACATGTAAAAGATAAGAACACACACACCAGAAAGAAATGGATATAGTGAATAATAAAAAAATAACAATTATGTTTAGTTAGTAATCCCAGCTTTGATAATTTACGCTAAATTATATAGTCAAGGACATTCACTGCAGTGTTATTTGCAACTACTCTCCCCCGAAGAACTGCATAAATAATGGGGCCAAATTTGGCTAAACAACAACAAGAATACAGTAGATACATAAAAGAAGGCATTAGAGAAACCAAAAGGAAATAATGCGAAGTGGTTATTTTTCAGGTAGTGAGATTACTGGTGCTATTTTTCTTCTTTATACAATTATAACTATTTGCCAAAACTTTCATGCTGAATATAAATAACTTTGTAATTAGAAATATAAAAATACACACAATAATGGTCATTTATGAACACAAGATGGTTATTAGAATTTAACAAATAAAAATGCTCACAATCATGTGTAAATTAAACATGCCAAAAGCTTCTTAAAGCTTGTTAGTTCTTGTAATATCTTTAGCATGAAAATTCAGTTAAAAGAAGCCAGTCATTATTATCTTAGATTACCCCTTCATTTTTTTCCTCAAAGGGATTTTGATTTTATTTTGATTTTAATGGCTATTAAAGGGACTGATTTTCACACAAATACATCTAAACATCACTGTAGTGAATTATAAAATGGTTTATACACAACAGGACTAGCTTAAAATAAAGGTATATTTCGTATTAATAACATCTTTTTTCCAGTGAATATATAGAACAGAAACAATTTAGGATTGGTCAGTCTATGTTAAATTTTTACCTAGAAAATTTCATTTAGGTACACCAAATGGGACAATGAATATCTAAAAGGCCTTTAGGTAAGGACAAAATTTCTCCTAAAAAAATCTATACTGGCAGGAAGTGTTATTTTGTGCCTAACTGAAAAGCTCTCTTTCTGTGATGTAAATAAAACTCTTAATCTTAAAATATATTTATGTAGCTATACTCCCATTTGTTTTCTTTAGACAACATAATTTTTAAAAACCAAATATCAAATTTTTAATACTTTTTGCTTTCCTGTAGTTGTTCTACATTGTTCATAGCCCTCAAACTATTTAAACCCAAATGGCAAACTATGGTTTTAAGCAATATACAACTAAATAAGAGAATAGCGTGAAGCTTCCACATGCCGTAATTCTGTAAAGACACCAACATACTTTCTTCTTAACACGACATGCTATTATGCTGTACCTCTTACAATACCCATATTATTTGTATGCACATATACTCATTGTATGTAAACTAACTCACACTTGAGCTGCTTATTTATCCACACCAAGTAGAAGTCCTAGCCAAATAATACTAGTAGTATTTCTTACCTGTCCGATATTTCCTACCCACTCAGCTTGCTATCACTCAAATTTAAAAAGTATGCCTTCTCACCTGTCTGAGTTCTGGTCTTAGATCTGTTCCTAACTAGTTTTGTTACACTGGGAGAATCACTTGTCTTCTCTGGGTTTCAATGTTTTCATCTAAAAACATCAGGGATCAGACTCCATTCTAATCAGATTCTAGGGATTATATTCCATTCTAATCACTCTTAATATAAAATTAGTGCCTCCTATGTGGGGAATACAGCAGTAAATAAGGTATATTAGAGAATTTTTTTTGAACTAAAATACTCAGATACTTTGTGTATAGTACTATACTAATTATCATTAGTGCAATTATCTCCAAAATAACTGGTATTTCTTTCTTAATCATGCCATTATCAAAAACTTCCCTTACCTACTACTTCCTTTTAACACTCTTAGTCTCTCTAAATCACTTTCTTTTATCTCTGTTCTCTATACTGAACTGCAAATTAATTAATTGCTCAAACCTGTTAGCTCTCACTACTCCCCCCCAAACAATGTGAAGTTTTGGGTCGCTTTCATTTAGGAAAGCTTTTCAGGAAAAAAAAAAAAAAAAGAAAGAAAAAAAGGATTTAAGGGAATGTCAGAAAAAAGTTTCGAGAAAAAATTCAGAAACATATAATTCAGAAAGATATAACTATGCCTTGCCCAAGGAAGGCAATTTTTTAAGACAATAAGGACTGTTTTCATGGGCCAGGATCATACTTCTGCAAAAACAGGGTGCTGTCTCTAACGGTGATATGAAGGGTTGTGCAGATGAAGGCCATCAATTCAAAAATATGTGAGTATCCTGTGTTCCTTCAATAGTTCATTATGGAAATGTCATACATCTGTTTGCCCAATTTGCCTTTTGGGAAACCAGCAAGACATCTTTGGATAATTAGTTCTTCAACATTTCCTACTTCAGACAACTTTTAGAGCTAAAAGAAACCTCATACATCTTCAAATGCCTCATTTTATAGATGAGCCAACTGATGAGGAGTTGTTAAAGCATTTGCCTAGGCCACATAAGTTTAATGACAGAATTTATTCTCTTAATCTTCAATCCAGGATTTCTTCAACATAGCACACATGTTTGCCTGATATTTATAACCTTTTACTGAATTCAAATTTGCTTCTTTGAAGTTTCAGAGGGTTACCTCTATTTTAATTAACTTAAATTTAATGAAGAATTCATGCTTACTGTAAACATATATTCTTGATAAGGACAGGGCTGTGTCTGTCTTATTACTGTATCCCTAGAACTTATTCTATGGTCTGACATATAGCAGGTACTCAAAAGACTGTAGACTGAGAGAATGAACAACTTGAATCACACGTACTCTCAGTTTTAATCCTTTTAAAGAGAAAAAAATCTAAAGTTCTTCAGTTTAACTTTGTTCTCTTGATCATTTCAGATATTTTTCTCTAGACTTCCTTCCAGGTACCTTACATTTTGGTGAGGTAATAAGAATTTTGAATGAAGGTAGAAAGTTTGCTTTTTAGATACCAACAATCTTCTTAATAAGTATAGTTCCTTTGCATGATCTTACATTGGTTAGCAACAGCACTTATTTGACATTTTCCCCCCAAATTTGGTTTTATGAACTCTGCCAGAATACATTCTCCCTTCCAAATCACTTATAAAAATGTTAGGCAATACTAGATTAAGCACCTATTAAATGTTCTCCATCCAGAAGGACCCATTAGCCTCTATACTTTTGTCTTTTGTGTTTAAATAAAATTATGTGTATAACCAAGTTTAATCGAGTGCCTATTATGTGAAAGTCACTGAACTACCTCTGTCCTTGATTAAATCACACACAATATTATTTGGTTATGATGGAGAAAAATTAGCAGAGTTTTGGGTTAATAAAGAGGGTCTTTAAAAACTCCAAGTAAAACGTGTTTTAGTTTTCCCTTATGCACTAACTTCTTTATTGCCTTCCACTGTCCTGCTAATCCCAGAGACAAACTTCCTACCATCCTGAAGAACTCTAGAGAAATCCTTTTATTCAGTAATCTTATCTTTTATTATAAATGCTACCCACACAGACTTAGAGCTGGAATGAATCCTAGAATTTCTAACTGCAACTCCCATATATCGGCTTGATATTCACTAATGATAAAATGAATCATTATGTATTATCTCTTTAATACATCAGCATGGCATATTATACATAATACTTACTTGTACTCATCATAGACTTCCTGTTTGGGCAGTGAAGTCTCAGGATGTTCCTCTAGAGTATTGCGAATCCAGGAAAAGGCATGCATTTGCTGTGCCCGACTAGATGACATGGCATTCTGATCACTAATCACAAAATAAAAACATGTTTTAGCTGAACCAGACAGCAATTAATTGATAATTTTTGAGTCAGGCCTAAATGTTCTACTAAAAAACTGTGTGCAAATACACTATAAACAGCCAAACCAAACTTAGGACATATAGTAGATGCCCAATAACTCTATGTGCAAATTGTCCACCTTGATTGGGAGCCATTTTCTAAAGCTAGTGTTAGACTCAAGTAACTGCCCTGCTCCATCTCTCCCCATTTTGTCAAAAGTGGCATAGGTGATAGAGCAATGACAACATAAAGTATTTGTTTTGGTCAAAATTACCTCTAAGTAACTTATTTGCTCACTTACTTGCCTTTCATTTGCCTACACTTACTAAACCATCAGACTTTAAAACAAAAAATATGAAAAAATTGTTTATTTCTATTTGCTCAGCATTCTCAAAGGATATATATAGAAATAATTATCTTGAAATCTTACTAAAGCACTCTACGCTCCAGAATGAAATTCACACAAGAGAGATCTTGAACAGAAAATTCAATCCCCTATAATTCTTCCTGCAGCCAGGTCCCTTGCCCTAGACTAACATATGCATTAAACAGTGTAGGTTTTTATTACATGGAAGGATCATTTATAAACTAATCCCATGAAATAGACATTGAAGACAGCATGAAGGAGGTTGTTCTACTGGTTCTGATAGCACTTCAGCTCTCTATAAGAATAATTTATTAAAAAAAAAAAAAAGAATAATTTATTTACTAATTCCAAAGAAAATACTGAGCTCATGTCTGGAACATAAAATGACTAAAACAGTTATATAAAATTTGGTCTGAGGAAGAAAAAGGTAAAATAATTTATTTCATTTGTTTTTATGCAATTTTAAAGAAACATAAATGAATAAAATGAATTCTGAAAAACACTTAAAGGGTAAGAAAGTCTTTTAAGACTAGAATGACTGAACAACTTCTCTCCACATTTTCTAGATGAGACCTAAACATCTTAAATGATGAAACTATAATAATGCCCCAAGCACTTAAGACATATTTATCATGAATTCATGTTCCATACAGGTAATTTCACTTTATCTTCTGTTCTACATTCGCTGAGGTGCTTACTTGACAGAATCTAAAAAAAAAAAAATGTTTGTACCTTATTTCTCATAATACATATCTGTTTTTTTAAGTTTTCTGTTCAACTTTTGCAATTCCTCACACTGTATAGATGTACTTATCTATCTATAAAGCAAAACCCAAATTGTATTTCATAGCATTTGCCTAGTTGCACAAATGAATAAAACTGCATAAACAACCAATTATCATCAAAGACCAAAGGATCTATTGCTTTGCCATTCTTTTTTCTGATGATTTAAGAATACCATTAAAAAGAAACAAACAAACAAAAAAAACCAGCCACAATATACACAATCACATACATTCTAAGGATGTACCAAAAAACAATGTAATTTTTGTAAAGACAAGAATAGATATACCTTTTTTCTCCATTGCTGAGACCAGAAGGCAGCTGAAGGTAGAGGTAGAGTTTCTCTAGGTCTGTAAACTTCTCAACTTCTTGCTGGTTAAAAAGGATTAAAAAGAAAGATCATTTAAAAAAAAAACACTCCTTTTCCCCAACAAAATTTACTACCATCTCCCTAAAAAATAATGACTATCTAAATTTAAACCAGATGAAATGAATCACCTTCCAAATAAAACAAAATCTAGGCTTCTTTCTTCATCACTAAAATGCAATTAAGTTGTTTGATAATTTACTACATATAAAAAGTTAATAGAAAATGATTCTTCCCTATTAGTTCTTATATTATAGGTATAAATAAAATCATAGGACAATGTTTGGTCAAGTTTCTGATTTTTAATCACATTCAAAGAAGGTGATGTGTACAGTATCACAGGACAAGCACCAAATCAGAAGTCAAGAGAAACATTTATTACTCTTAGCCTAACCATTAATTGGCTATCAGGCTTCAGTGCTCTGGCAAATTTTCTTACAACTGTAAAATGAATAACATGACTTCTAGGATCCTTTTCTAATTTTCAAATATCTAGAACATGTGACTGATAAAGCTACTGTTACCTACAGAGGGAACAGAGATTAAAAATGCTGAAATAAAACCACCAGCCCTTTCCGGAATATGCAGATGTAATTATTGTTTGGCTTGCAATAGTGGCTGCTATTTAGAGAAACTACTTATAAGATTCTCTATTACTATTGTTCTGCAACTAATGCTATTTTGTCTATAAATGTACCCTTTAAAATAATTTCTGCATTCCTCTTTATGGTTTTCCTAGTTAGAGTTTGCCACAAACGTGGCACAAATCCCATTACAATAAAAATATCCATATCCAAAATTTTGGTAACCTAATTCAAGCAAAACTCCATTGTAATGGGAAAATGTGGACATATTACCAGCATTACTGGTAACAGAATTTAGTCTTACTTAATAAAGCACAGTTTAAACAGAGATCCAATTTTTAAGAAAGCTTGAAATGATATAACTGAGCCTATTCTTACTCTCACCAGAATTCATCCACAAAAGTATAATCTTAGAATCCATCCACATAATGACTTAATTACATGCAAATAATTCCTAAATCTATCTTTAAAATCCCATTTTCTATAGGTATTTTCCAATTAACTTTTGCTACAATACCTAAAAATTTGCCAAGTATACCCAGTATAGCTCTCCCCTCAAAGAAAACAAACACACTGGCCAGGCGTGGTGGCTCAAGCCTATAATCCCAGCAATTTGGGAGGCAAAGGCGAGAGGATTGCCTGAGCTCACGGGTTCAAGACAGCCTGGGCAACTTGGCAAGACCTCATCTCTACAATAAATCAAAAAATTAGCTGGGCATGGTGGTGTGTGCCTGTAATTCCAGCTACTTGGAAGGCTGAGGCAGAAGGATTGCCTGAGCCCAGCAGTTCAAGGCTGTGGTGGCCAAGAGTGTGCCATTGCACTCCAGTCTGGGCGACAGAGTGAGACTCCAACTCAAAAAAAAAAAAAAAAAAGAAAAAGAAAAGAAAACAAACACAGCAGAGACATTCCCTTCTCAATTGTTACTTATTATTACCTTCTTTTCTCTAGCTTCCCGAGTGTTCAGTTTTTGAGTCTGCTTAAATCTGATTTTGTTGGTGCATTCCACATCAATTTGTTATTTAGCTCTTTAACTCTTTGCCCCCCTCTTTTTTTGGTGTTTTTATTTTCACTGCCACCACATTAGTCTAGGTCTTTGCCTTTTTTTCAACAATAAGAATTCATTTACTCATTTCCTTATTCATTTTGTTTTCTGCCATGTTTCACAAATGACATGACAACTATGAACCCTATATTGTGTATCATAAATTATACAAAGACTAAACAACCAACATAGATGAAGAACATAGTCCTTGCTCTTAAGGAATTTTCAATGATACTTAAATTACTAAAATGTCAGGCCGGGCTCGGTGGCTCAGCCTGTAATCCCAGCGCTTTGGGAGGCTGAGGCAAGTGGATTGCCTGAGCCTGTGGGTTCGAGACCCACCCGGGCAACTTGGCGAGACCTCATCTTTACAATAAATCAAAAATTAGCCGGGCATGGTAGCGCGGGCCTGTAGTTCCGGCTACTTGGAAGGCTGAGGCAGAAGGTCGAGGCTGCGGTGGCCAGGAGTGTGCCACTGCACTCCAGTCTGGGTGACAGAGTGAGATTCCATCTCAAAAAAAAAATAAATAAAAATTACTAAAATGTCTAACTAGATGGTTTCCCTACCTCCAATTTCTCCCCACTTTAGTCTGTCTTAACTATAGTTTTGAAAATACTTCTTTATCAAATATTATTAGTATCACCCACTTGATCTCAACAGTGCCTTTCATGATAAATTCAGAAAAGGTTTGGTATAATAATAAAACATATGTATTATTATGGGTAAAGTGAGAAAATGTATTTTAAAACTTCATTTTTGATTATTAAGAATAAAAAAATTATTGTTGAAGACATTTTGGACTCTGTAGTTTTCAAAATTTAAATATATTAGAGAAAATATAGAAAAATTTCCAGAACAGAGAAATTTCAGAAGATATTCTAAAATTATGATAAAGTACCAAAAAAATGGTTTAAAGAGGTTAAAAAAAGATCAAACTCAGTGTTCCACCCCCCATTTCAAACAATGAAAATTTATTATTATTTTTCTAATTTTTAATTTTAAAGGAGTACAATTCAGGGTTAGGCATATACATGTTCATTATGCATGTACCCTTGTTGATGAGGTGTGTGATGTGTGTCCCCCCAGCAGATTTCCACTACTGCCAATCCTGCCTCCCCCCAATTTCCTACTACTGCCAATCCTTTTCTCATAGTATTATGATAATAGCTCAAGATCCACTTAAGAGTGAGAACATGTTTCTGTTTCTGTGATAGGTCACTCAGTATTATAGACTCTAAGTCCATCCAAGTTGCTGCGAAATTCATAATTTTGTCCTTCTTTATGGCTGCATAATATTCCATTGCATATATGTACTACATTTTTTGTCCAGTCCTCTTTTGATGGGCAGCACAGTTGTTTCCATGATTTTGCTACTGTGAATAATGCTGCAGTAAACATGCGTGTGCAGGTATCTTTTTCATGGAATGATTTGAGTTCCTCCGGGTATATTCCCAGTAGAGGGATTGTGGGGTCGTATGGAAGATCGATTTTTAGATCTTTTAGGAATTGCCAAACACAAACAATAAAAATTTATAAAGGTAACCATTCAATTACTGCTTCAATTGCATGTGGGGGTTCAACACTCAGAAGAAAAAATTTGGAGAATTGTCTAAAATTGATAATATCTAAATTCCATGAAGCAAATGAGAACAAAATGACCCAAGTCTGTACTGATAGCATTTCAGTCTAGCAAGGTTGAGATCACCATGAAGATTTCTGGGTTTGGATACACTGTGTCATTCACTGTGTCAATCAGTGGCTTCTAAGACAAAGCTCACTGGTCTAGAAGACCATTAGCTTATGGTCATGTGATCATTCTTGCTTGATTAAGGCAACTGTATCATATGGCATGTACGTTAAACATCAGATTATTTAATATGCCTTGTGAAGATTTAAATGTTAAGAATAAAAGTTTTTTGTTCCATGCTGAAATTCATTGGTTGTTAGAAAGAACTGAACTGGCTGAACTTATGAAATGAAAAATAATGGTACTCGATTTGTAGAGCACTATAGAAAAGACCAATCATGTAAACTTTTTAAATTTTTCGTTCAGCCATAAAAGAAATGAAATACTGATACATACTACAACATGGATACACCAGGAAAACATTACACTAAGTGAAAGAAGCCAAATATATATCATATGATTCCATTATATGAAATATTCAGAATAGGCAAATCCCTAGAAATAGAAAGCAGATTAGTGGTAGCCAAAGGCAGAGGGGAGAAGAGTATGTGGACTGATGGCTTAATGGGTAGAGAGTCTCCTTCTGGGGTGAACTAGATTGAGGTAGCAGCAGTATCACAGTGAAAGTACTAAATATCATTAATGGTAAATTTTTTGTTATATATATTTTATTACAATAAAAAAACTATACTTTTAACAGAGTTTTGCATATTTGGCAGACATAACTGAAAATCTTAAGTGAAACTTCAAATGACAAACATCAATATCCCTATATCCCTAGGCTTTAATGTCTTCATTTTCCTGAGTTGAAGAAGACTTGAAAATGGTTTCAAGTCTACGGGAACCTCAAATATTATTCTGTTGAATGATATTATGTCTGTTGAATAAACTTGCTGATAATTTCATACTATTATGGTTGAAGAGCTTGCCTGAAGCTTATAAAGACCTCTTCCTTACTCATTTCAGTCTCTGCAAGATGATACTGAAAAGGAATCTTTGAACTAAGGTTTGACTTAGGTGTTAAACACATTCCAGAAAATAACTTTGGAGAATTTTTGGTAAAATATCCTTGCTTACTCCCCACATAGTCCCTCAGGAACTATGTAAGTGAGCGGACCTTGTGTGTCATCATCCCATTTTCATAAGCGTGTTTATGAAGCTGATTTTTTAAACCTTTGGTTATGAAAACAAAGCAATGCTACAAACAACGTTGTAAATGACCAAGATGGTGCTTTGGTGTTTGACAGTCTGGGGAGAAAAGCTTGTAGCAAACAATCATACTCAAAATTCCCCTTAATATCATGTGATTAAGGGGAAAATAAAGGTGTAATCCAAGATCACATCACTTTTGGAGGTTCTAGGTGGAGTTTGGTGTTTGAATCCTGCCACTCAATTCCCTTCCCTACTAAAGCTGATAACAAACATTGATGCAAGGAACTAGTAGCATGCAATATCTAATTTTTTCTATGAGGTGCAAGTAAAGTGGTGAAGAGAACATGTGACACACAATGCTCATCAAATATTCTATCTGCTCACCTACATTTCTCAGCTTCCTTTAAGCTAATGCTTATGGTGGTGTGATCAATCCATAAACCAGATCGCAAGCGACATAATTTGCTTTTCAGCTGACATAGTTAAGAATCAATGTGTCATTCCATCTTGTTATCCCTCTGTGGCATGCAGGAAGTCAAGCATTTTACTTGTGAGGCTACAGCATATCAGTATTTCTGTTACTGAGGGTTCCTGAGGGACTATGTGGGGCAGCAGCCTCCAGTGATTTCTGCTGCATATATTACTTGAATGAAAACTTTCTGTGGTTAGGCCATCGTTATTCAGGCTTACTTAGTTATAGCAACATAGCCTAGCCTATTATTATGATTAATAAAAGAAAGTTTAATTCTTTTCTCTAGCATTTTTGAGAAAACTGAAGAACCCTTTTTTATACATGCAGATAAAAATGTGGAGATAGGAAAAGGGTTCCTCTCTGTGATCACAAAAGCTTTTACCCACTCATTTTTAGAACAGTTTTAAACTTATTTCAAAATCTCAAATGGTATTAACTAAGGGTACATTTACATTTGTCAAAATGGGGTGTGGGCTAAAAAATAAAAAAAGGTTGAGAAGCACCAGTTTAGAATGCATGGCCTTCATACTCTCTTCTGCTTAACTTTTACTTAGAAAAAAAATGTCAGTGGCTCAGCCTGTAATCCCAGCACTTTGGGAGGCCGAGGCGAGTGGACTGCCTGAGTCCTCGGGTTCAAGAACAGCCCAGGCAATTTAGCGAGACCTCGTCTCTACAATAAAAATTTTTTAAAAATTAGCTGGGCGTGGTAGCGCGCGCCTGTAGTTCCAGCTGCTTGGAAGGCTAAGTGGGGATGGATTGCCGGAGCCCAGCAGGTCGAGGCTGTCGTGGCCGTGAGCGTGCCACTGCACTCCAGCCTGAGCTAACAGTGAGAATCCAACTCAAAAGAAAAAAAAAAGGTTAAAAACTGAACTCTAGTAAGTTTTGTATACGTGATCCTACCACATGACTGTTTGTTCCTTTACTGTGGGCCATAGCATTTACTCAGGACATTGTTCATTCAGCTTATACTCAGTAATTTGCATTCACTGATTGTTTTAAAAAATATTTTCCAGTGTCTACTTATACCCCTCAACTAGACTGAAGATCCTAGTTTGTCCAAACTTAATCCACTTTTGAGGCAGAATCCCGAAAGATAAGAGCCAGTTGGAAATCCTTTTAATATTTTAATACCCATTTAATGTTTAAAATTTAAAACTACAAAGTAATTAAAACAAAGTAGAGAATGTAGGCACTTATGTATCACTATTCATATTTTTAAAATGCTAACCTTTTGTCATGTTTGCTTCAGATCTCTTTATTTTTTTTAACAGAATATACAACAGTACTGTATGAAACAAAACCAGTTTGTTAATTTCTTCACTGATAGACAATACGTTATTACAAAGTTTCGTAATTCCAAATAGTGCTACAAATGAAAATCCTTTATTTTTGACACCTGTGTCCTGATGTGAGCATTTTTTCTAAGGTATGTACCTAAAGAATGTATATCTTCTAGTTTACTGAGTATTTTCAAATCGCGCCCCAAAACTGGCATGGCCAGTTTATATTCCCAACAGCAACACAACAATTTCTCCACATCATTGTTAAAATTTAAGTTTTAAATTTTAGCTTATCTTATAGGTAGAAAAAAGTAACTCATTGTTTTATTTTATATCTCTGATTGATGATGAAACAGAGTACCTTTCATTTTACTTATCATTTGAGTTTAACACAGTGGCTCCCAAATTTTAGCTTGCATCAGAATCACCTAGAGAGCTTGTTAAAACAAAGATTGCAGGGCCCCACCTCCAGAGTTCCCGGTCTGGAGTGGGGACCTGAGAATCTGAACTCCTAACAAGTTCCCAGGTGATGCTGCTACTGCTACTCAGAGGCTCACACTTGAAGAACCACACTGTTTAAGGAACTGTCTGTTCATATCTTTTGCTCATCTAAAAATGGGGATATTTATCAGTCTGCTAATCCTCTAGTGGTTTAAGTGCTGCTAATTTCTTCTCCTTGTTGTAGCTTGTCTATTCATTTTGTTTTTGAAGTCTTTTGATGCAGAGAAATTTTTCATTTCCAGGCAAATACATCAACGTTTTCATTCTTAATCTGAGCTTTTCGTGTTGCTTTTGAAAACTTTCCCTATCCCAGTGTCGCAGAAATATTAGCCTATGTTTTCTTTTTAAAGCTTAAACATTTTCACACTTAGGTCTAATTCCACTGGAATTTGTTTTTGTTAGATATAAAGTAGGACCAAATAAAAATTTTTCCACCAGGCTAGCTAATTGTCCAAGTATTACCTATTGCATACTTTATACTTTCCCTACTGATTTTTCATGCTACATGTATCACAGGATTCCTTTTTATGACAGGTTAAAAAGAATGCTTTAACTTTCAGTATTAAAAACATCTTCCTGAGTTGGAATTTAATTTAGAAAAAAAGTCAGTAATTTATCCTTAAGATGGTCATATAGCAAAATGTGTTAGTGACTTATCTAGAACTTATGAAGACTTTTCATGTACAAAGAGGGACCCAGAAAACTTGAATTTATTTATAAAAAATTTGTATATTTATTTTTACTTGTTTAAATTTCAGTCACCTACAAAGTGACTCTCCATTTGATGTAATATACCTATCGAGACGCTTTTCCCACTGTTCAAAACAGTTTTTGAACTCATCAATTTTGATGCCTTTTAGGGCTTCTGCCATTTTCTGTTTCACCTCTTCCACATCAGCAAAACATTTCCCTTTCAGGATTTTTTTCATGGGGGTGGGGGGAGGAGCTGCTTAGTGTGAGATCAGGTGAACAGAAAGGGTGGAGTATGGGGACATGCTGTTTTTGGTCAAAAATGCTGAACACTCAGTGCAGTGTAGTGTGCATCACCCATAGAAATGGGCAAATGCACTGAAAGAACACCCCGCCCACCCCGCAAAGAAAACATTCAATGAAGCTGAACACAGCCTCTCACAACACCACCACCTGGTACACTGAGGCGGATGGGTTCCCAGAACACTTACCTAGCAAGAGAAGCCTGTACTACAAAGGGCCCACCCTACAAAAACTAATTCCGGTTTTTTAGGGTCCCCTCTCATATCATTCAGTAACTGATTACTTGTTAACAAAAGTATAGACATATGTGTAAAAGAGATGAATAAAGCAGCTGCCATTTGAACTTGATTGACCCTTCACACTTAATCCATCTCAAGTAGGACATAATAGTAAGGTACAGAATACAGAATTAGAAGGCTTGGATCTGAGTTCTAGATCTGCCACTTATTTGCTTTGAAATATTAGGAAAGCTGTTTGAGTATCAATTTTTAAATGTGTAACAGTAAAAAAATGATCATACATTTTTGTGATAAACCTTCATAAAGTATATCTGTGATAGGTTTTTTTATTACATAAATGTTACTATTTTTAAATATATAAGTGCTATAAATCAGATCTTTGGCAGGAGTTTATAATTCAAATTCTACCAACAAGTATAGAATTTTTTATTTGAAAAAGACTTCTTAAAAAATCTTTTAAGAATTTTATTTTTAATTAACAAATAATAATTATATGTATTTATACAGGTACAATGTGATGTTTTAATATATACTTACAATGTGGAATTTGATTTAAATCAGGCTAATTAACAAATCCATCACTTCACACACTTATCTTTTTGAGGTGAAAAATTTTTAAATCTATCCTTTCATCAATTTTGAAATATATAATGCACTATTATTTAGTATAGTCACTATTTTGTGCAATAGGTCACTACAGCTTATTTCTCCTATCTGAAACTTTGTACCCTTTGATTAATACCTGTACCCTTTCTCCATCTAACCCCCATCCTAGTCTCCTGTAACCATTTTTTTCTACTTCAATAAGTTCAATCTTTCTAGATTCCACATATAAGAGAGATCGTGCAGTATTTGTCTTTCTGTTCCTAACCTATTTCACTTAGCATAATGTCCTCCAGGCTCATCCATGTTGTTGCAAATAAAAGGATTTCCTCTTTTTAAAGCTAAATAGTATTTAATTGCGTACATATGCCATATTTTCTTCACCTGATGATGGTCACACCTAGGTTGCTTCCGTATCTTAGCCTACTGTAAAAAATGCTGCAATAAACAT
This sequence comes from Tarsius wallacei, assembly GCA_963574415.1. NCBI lineage: Eukaryota > Metazoa > Chordata > Mammalia > Primates > Tarsiidae > Tarsius > Tarsius wallacei. The sequence goes on from CAUYQG010183939.1 coordinate 24,114, forward strand.
GAGAGTAAGGTATCCTTATATTAAAAAATTCAGGAAGAATTTAGCCTGTTGACCTCTACTAACTTAGGGAGTATACTATGAGAGAAAATCGCCTAGATTTTATATGTGAGCATCAGATGTGGCCACAGGTTACTGGAGACAATGTTCCACAACAGCATTGACTTTCCTCAGAGTGAGTGCAAAAAAGGGTGGAAATTATTCCTTTCTGAGCAATCAACAACCAACTGAAGTTAGACAATATTTCTGACAATAGTTGTTCTGTTTGAGAGAAAAAATTAATCTAAGCAAAATAGGTCAAAAATAATAGCTTTTCCCCCAGGTTTGACTTGGAACAAAATATGTAACTTTCTACTTGTCTTCTGTAATAAAGGAATATGTGAAAAAATATTCTATATTTCAAATTTTTTGGCATTCCTGCTTGTCTGTTCAGGACATCTGGTCTGCACTGTCAATATATATACCACATGGATTGCAGAGAATTAGGTAGAATTTTTAATGTCTTATTACCAGAACTTAAAGACCTTCAAGCAGATGGTAAGAAAATATGTTCTCATTATTTATTGGCATAGAATATAGTTTAAAAGCAGTCTAAATTAAGAGATTTGCTCCTGTTTTTAGGAACCATCTTTAAAAAATAAAGCATCAGGCTTAAGCCACAGCTTCTCAAATGTTAATAAAAAAGTGACTTGTATTGTTTGGAATCTATAGTGATTTGTTTCCTATTATGATACTTTCCTCAGGTGTTATTCAGTTTTGTTTTGTTTTTTTAACTTTAAGAAAGTCCCAAAATTGGGGAAGGGCTGATGCTTATTAAGACCATTACAATTAAGGACTGAAATAGTTTCATGCAAATTCTTGATGGTGAAATTACATCTGAGGATCATTATTTCCAGAAACAGCAGAAACTCTTGCTCAGACTTATAAACACCTTTCAAGGTACTGGCCAGGTTCACATCGACTGAGTTTTGATGAAAAGAAGATGACCAATCAGGGTATCATGTCCATAATTAGTCCATTAAATTTTGCTTTTCAAACTAGTATCAATAAAAATTTTTTAGAAAGTTTTAATTTAACTTTGCATATAGAATAGTCAGCTTAAAATCCAGAAATTTAAATTATCCGCTTTGTTTCTTTAGTTGAGTTACTGTGTATGAAGGGAAGACAAATACACTAATGGGATAATTATGTTTGAATCTGTCTGCATTTGGTTTTCTAAACTACAAAAACAGATTTGAAAACAATTCTAATATTTCCCCTTTAGGCGACACTGATTCAAGGAGCATAGTTATTAAAAGGACTCTTTCTTTACCAGCATCCTGATGGGAGAATCAAAAGGGAAACAAATGGAAGCTTTATTCTGTAGCCCTTTTAAATTTATGGAAACAATCAACACTCCTGATATTACGTTCTCTCATGCCCCAGCAGTTGTTCCAAGGGATGGAGTAAGGAAGATGGAGAAAAAGAAAAAGGTCAAGGTATGAGGACTTTATTTTCCATGCTTGTTGCTTAAGATTTTTAATTTTCAGCTTCCTAACTTTTTATGAGAACCATGAAGGGTGGTGGGGGAATGTGATTTCCTTTTGAGGGTTATCTACTATAAATAATATAAGAAACATTTTTTTTCTATACTCAGTACTAGAAAATATACATCAAATGAGGAGAGCAAGTAATTTTTATTGGACTTGCATTACTGTGAGAATTTTGCCTCTTATTTATAAACCTACTGAATTAGGTATAAGATGAAAATGGCCTAATTTTCTTTACAAAATGTTCTGCTCTAAGATAAGGAATGAGATCTAAGTCAATTTGAAAGATATCAGTTACTAGGGGACAGCTAAGGTAAAGTGAAACAATACTAACAAGCAAACTTCAGCAAAACTCAAACTTTGTTTATCACTCATTTTCCTTCTAATTCTCTCAGTGACCTAGAGAATTTATGGCCATCTGAAAACAAGCTAAAAAACCAAAAAAATCCCTTTCAATTTGCCTGAACTATAATCAAGCCTGGAGAAATTCCAACATTAAGAAGCCATGAGTATGTAAGATATTTCTGAGTGGATTCTGTGTATAATACTGAGAAGGTTCTGCACATAAAATCAGAAACAGATTAATTATAAAATAAAAAGATAGAGATTATAAAGGCCATTCACTGTAGCCAAGCAATGGTCTTTTATTTTTTTGCCCATTTAATACTTAAAAAAATTGAGTTCATAAATTGTAATAAATCAAAGGAAAAATTCAAGAAAGAAACACAAGGAATTTTTAAAGGGCTTAATAGTAAAAAAGGAGGCGGAATCTCTGAAACAATAATGAAATAATGAATAACATGGTAGAAAGTATCACAGCTACATAAGAGCCAGAGTAACTAAATTCCAAATGAAATGGTAAGACAAGGGTGTATTGTTAAAATACTCATAGGTACTATGGTTCCAGTAGGCAGAGGGCACACAAAATATCTGCGTCTCTTTGAAATGGAATTTAAGTAAAGAGCCATATTAAGGAGCCATATTCTTCCCATAGTTAAATTCTACAAAAAGTGACCATCATGGGATCATTATGTAACATTTCTCTGCGTCACTCAGGTAAGACAAAGGTTATAACTGATGTTTATGCTATTTGAAGAGATCCCAGGGTTCTACTAGGAGTCGGGAATTGGGTGGAGGCATTAGCAAGAAGGGTAAGGTTTAGCTCGCTCTTCCTTTTTTGGGGGGTGGGGGTGAAACAGGATTTATTGGGAGGACAGAAAAGCTCCCACAGTGGGAGGGAACCCGAGGGGGTTGCCCAGATTTAGATCTTTCTAGTCTCTGCGTTTTTAACTTTTTTCAGCATGGAAAGAAAGGATGGTGCCTGCCTGAAAGCCTAGCTACTGTGATGTTTCCAAAAAAACAGATTTCGACTTGATTTTTCAAGATCACAAAGCTACAACCTAAACAAGATGTACATCATGGAGAGAAAAGTTAGTTCTTTAATCCTTGTCTCTCTGTTCCTAGTAACCTTTCCTTCTTTTCTCCTCTAGAGTTCACTATTCCACAAGTTTGAAATGACTTAAAATACAAAGACAGAAAAATGAAAATACTTTAAGAATTCATTTGTTTTCTATCGGAGCACACTTTTGTTATAATGTCATTCTTTGAATATAAACTATTAATGAAAACTGAGTTTCTTCCAGGTAATAATGTAATATTGTCATTATATTTTCTTCCTTTTCCTCTTTGAGACAACAAAATGAGCTTGAAAGCTAGCTGATAATGATTAGAGTTTTTTAAAATAACAAAAGGGAAAAATTACCATAACTCATGATTGGGCAATTTAGTCCATCTGAGACCCTAACTGAAGAGATAAACAAAAACATTAATAACTATATTTCCCTCCCATACTAAGAGAGAATAAAATAACTCAAGTGCATACTGCAAAAAAACTAGAAAAGAGTAAAAGGTTCAAAATCCTGTAAATGACATGACTTTATAATCTGTAAATGACATGGCCAGATTAGTTTCTTTGTGATGCCAAAAACAAAGCCAAACCTGCTATTTAAGTCTGGCCCCAGCTGGGCACAGTGGCTCACGCCTGTAAATACAGCATTTGGGAGGCCGAGTCAGGAGGATAGATTGAGGCCAAGAGTTTTAAACCTGCCTGAGCAACATAGCAAGAACTTGTCCTACAAAAACCATCAATAATTAGCCAGGCATTGTGGTGCGTGCCTGTAGTCCCAGCTACTTAGGAGGCTGAGATGGAAGAGTTGCCTGAGCACAGGAGTTCAAGCATACAGTAAACTGTGATTATGCCACTGCCAACTTGGGTGACAGAGTGAGATTCTGACACAAACAAACAAACAAACAAATCTGGCCCCTTTGCCAAATTTCCCCACTCAAGTAAATTCTATACAAACATGCTCTCCATTTTGAAAGTTTTTCTATTTCTTCTCCAGCAAGTGAATAGAAGGATAAAGTCAGATTCTCAGAAATGTCTTTACTAACAGTAAACCCAGTACCACATCTCAAGAGAAATCTTACCTTTTAATCATAAACCTTTTCAAGCCATGACAGGTTATATTTATTTACTTATTTGTTTATTTATTTCTATGATATATTCTAATTGGATACTCCAAACAAAATTTTTAGTTTCAATCAAGTCTGAGTCAGTAAGTTGACTTTGGTCACCATTCAGCATTCACTACAGTAAGGCTTTGAGATAAGAAAGTGTGCTTTCACCTATAAAGAGGGAAAGGAAGGAAGATAATCTTTTCACATCTTTTCACATCTATCTCATATACACCCTCTCAATGATGTAGCATGTATCTCTGGAGGGCAGCAGAGAAGGTGTGCCTCTTGTTAAGAATTACTACTTGAGGGAGCTACCCAAATTTACTTCTGGAAATGTGTCTTACCTCTCAGAAAGCCCCATTCTAATATCAGTCTGGTTCTCAGGAAGCAGATATCCTATATCTTAATGTCCCAGATAGCTTTTAGTTCTCATTCAATCACTTTAGCAGTAAGTACATTAAAAGAATTGACTTTTAATTTAAGACACTAACCACGGGGCAGACCTGGAAAGTTTAAAGATTAAATGAGATTATTCATTTATTCATCCAGCATCAAGTGCTTGCTATGCTCTAGGTACTATCTTATATTTTAGTAACGAGACAAACAATAAACAAAAATTAAAAGTAAAACAGATGTTCATAAGGATACTAAATGCTTTAGAGAAAAAGTGTTTAGGAGGGGATATGATTTAAAACAGAGTAGTCAGGGTAGGTCTCTTGGAAAATAAGCAGGCAACGTGTTTTGTACAATGGCCGAACTGTAGCAGAGACTCTCAAAAGAGTTTCATTGTTGTTGTCAAATCCTGTATTTGCCTTCCATTGATCTGCTGTTATAACAGTCACCTAGGGCAGAAACTGACGGTAAAGAGAGTCCACATTACTAAGAAGCAAAAATAGAGGCTTTCTTCCCACTATCTGTCCTCATATATACTGTTATGGCTCCCCTAACCCTGTAAAGAACGGCTCCTGCAATAAACTTGCCCAAAAGAAACTAGCAAAGATCACAAACTCAAATACCAGGAAGGTAATGCAAATAAGTAGAGCAGACTGCAGGTAAGAAAATATCTGAGAAAGTAAAAGCATGGTGGAGACTGAGAAGACTGGAAAGTGCATGCCATGTTTGAAAGGGTTAACTGCTGTGTAGGTCCAACTGCTGTCAGTGGAAATAAAAGTTCAGTGTCCTAAATTTTCAAGAGAAAACAGACTTTGAACTTTTTCTGTGTGAACTCTCCCAACTAGTCATACCAATAAGATGCCATAGGCCAAAATGAAATGATACTAGCAAGGTTATACCCAGGAAAATACTGTCTACTGCAGTGTCCCAGATATGATCCTGGTGAAAATCCAGGTACTGATGAACTTCCACAAAGATAACCATGATACACGAATAGGCTTCCTACAGACAAAAGGCTTGCACTGCCTTCTCTTGCCTGTTTCTAATCTATACTATGCTAAATTGGATGTTTTACATGTTAGTACCTCTGCTGTGATTCTTTAGGTTTTAGATTTTGTAATGGACAACCCATGTGTGCCCAGAAAGTTGGTCCTGAAGGTTTATCTCATAATAGGCTTTGGTGCCCACTAAAGTAAGAAAGTTTAGAGAAAATAGCTTAGGCTTTTAATTTTGTTCACTTCCCTAGGAAGGACAAACAGTGGGGTTGGGAAGTAGAAAGGAGAGTCCTTAAAGGATTACTTAATCAGTGTTGAAAACTTAAGATATACTGACAACACATTTTCTACTGTATTCCCTTGCAAGAGAAACCCACTGGGAGTTCTCCCCTGGAGGAAATCTGCCTCACTACTCAATTATCTGAATGATGGCATCTGTCACCTAATTTCAGAAAATGACACTTCCTTTAGCCCTCTGGAAGTAATAGGCATTCTGGCAACCCCACATCATTTTTCAATTTCTCTCCTAATGATAGTCATAGAAAAACTTCCTTTGGTCAACTCTCATGACTAAACCCTATCCCAGTAGAGCTGAATTAAGTCAGAAAGCCTGCAGACTTATCTGTAACAAGGAACTCATCAGACAGTTCAATTTCTGACCCAGTGAATTTACATGGCTTCTAGATACTGAGCACAGCATGCTCTCCAAAGCAGATGCTTTATTAGACTGTGCTAAGTCACCAAAAACAGGCTAATACTGTATTTTTTAAAGCTAGAAGTAGTTGGCAATACATACAAGTTCTCCTTTAGAACACTGGCCAGTTAGATAGCCCTAGAAATAATACAGTATACTCTTCCTGAGAAGTATAAAACATAGACTTAAATGAACCTAAAATGTTCAGGCTCTCTTATTCCTGGTTTTAATCCTCTCTCTCTAGTCGATGGGGAAAAAGTACAAAGATTGTCTACTTTCACCTCTATCATCTTATAGAAATGTATTTTCTCTTGCTTTCAACTGATTTTCTGGCAAGTTAAATGTTATTTAATATTTACATTAGTCTGCTAAAGGGAACCAAAATATATAGTCCATTTAACCTTTGTTTGTTTTAATAACTCCAAAGCAGTACTAGTTAATTTAGGAGACCTGAACATTAGAATTAGCAAGGAGATTACGTCCTGGTGGTACACATACCTAGAAGCCAGAAATATAAACAGGAAGTTCCCAACATCCTGTTAGTTCTGTGGGAATTAATTTTTCTTTCTATTCTAGAAACTTGTTCTATTTCCCAAATACTGCATCTCAGAGCGCCACGTTTCATGAGAAGTTTTATGAGGAAAAATGGGGAAGAAGAATTCAGAAAGAAAAAAGTTTGGAAAACAATAAATACTTAAGATTCACAACATGCAGCAGCTGATGGAGCTTTGTAAGACAACTTTTAATCCAGAATCATAAACATATTTGAGTATGGAAACTTTGTTTAAAAAGATGAGGTCTTGCTATGTTGCCTAGGCCAGAGCAACGGCTATTCACTAGAACTCCTGGATGCAAGTGATCGATCCCTCTGCCTCAGCCTCCTAAGTAGTTCAAAACATACTAACATCCTATGAAATTACTATTCCAAGGACCATATTTTGGGAAATACTAAACTATTATTCCCATCCTCCTTTGGTTGACTCTCATCAGACTAGGTCTTTTGTATACCAAATATTAAGAATAATTCTCTTAGGGTACCTGCATAATGAACATTTATATACCTAACCCTGAATTGTACCCCACATCTTTAAAATAAAAAGCTAAAAAAAACTGAAAAAAAAAAAAAATTCTCTTGCATTTTAGGCCCTACTATGGCTGTCAGGTAGTCTAATTTAACTGAACTAAGATAAGGGGGCTAAGTAATATGGACTGAGAAACTTTCAAACTCTGCTGGGTCTAACTAACAACAATACTCTGGTGTTACATATATCAAGGGTAAGATTTTACCTTAACTAATAAATTGATTATAAAAAATACAATTGGATCAGTTTCACAAGTGTATACTTACACTGTAGTTCTAAAAGAGCTACAACTCAAAGAATAAATTTGTTTTAAGATATGCTGTTTATTATTAAAGTAAAAATCAACTACATTTTCACTACAAAAGCATTAAAACATTAACAAAAACTTACTCACAATTATGCTACTCAAATATATTCATTTGTCTTTACTGATAAGCAGCCGTAATTTTTCATACATTAATACTAGCATAAGTACTTTACACTTTACTTCTAATAGATTTCATACTGTCTTCAAAACTATAATCAATTTAAATATCTAGCCATCATATTAGCTATTTTGTCATAGTGAGCATATTATGAGATTTTAAAACAGACTACATTCAGAATTACTGATTACTAAAACCCAATAAGATAATGAGGCCAGCTTTTGATTTTTCATTTTAGATTTATTTTCCATTTGGAAAATTAATTTCAGAAAAAAAATTTTTTTTTTTTTTTTTTGAGTCAGAGTCTCACTCTGTCCACCTAGGCTGGAGTGCAGTCATACAATCACGGTTACTACAGCCTCAACCTGCTGGACTCAGGAGATGCTTCCACCTCAGCCTTTCAAGTAGCTGGAACTACAGAAGTGCTACACCATGCCTAGTTAATTTGTTGATTTATTGTAGAGTCGAGGTCTTGCCAAATTGCCCAGGCTGGTCTTCGAGCCCCTGGGCTCAGGCAATCCTCTTACCTCCGCCTTCCAAAGGGCTGAGATTACAGGTGTGAACCAAGGAGAACATTTCTTGATCATGAGAAGTTGAATTTAAAGAATTCCACATATAAGCTCATATTTGAGAACATTTGTAAAGAATAATATGGTATATCATAGTTTTTAAAAGCCTGGGCTCTGGAGTCAGATGATCTGAATTAAAAGCCGAATTCTAATAAGAATTCTAACGGTTTTAAGACCTTGGGTAAATCACTTAAACTTGTCTAAGCCTGTATCTTTATCTATAAAATGAGGATGACAACATATTAACTTCATAGGCAAATTACGAGGACTGAATGATAAAGCATGTAAAGCATTTGGGCACATGGTAAGTACTCAATAAATATTAACAACAACAATTACAAACTCTTTGTTCAGGGGATACTATGTGTAGATTATTCATACTTTTTGATAATCATTGTTTATAAATAATTATTCAGCAAATATTTACTGAGTGTCTTATTTCCAATAGCTTATTTTTGGAGAAGAAAACAAATTAAGTTGGTGATCAGTGTACTATATGATAATAAATTTGACAAGGGAATACACAGGATACATGAAAACAGGGGTCCTTGATATGGGATGGTATGGCTAACAGATTGGACTCATGATACATATATGGCATTGCTAGCTGCCGCCTTCTTTTTCTAGTCAAAATACTCTCTGTCCCACTTTCCTTTGCAGCTGGGGTAGCCAAGTGACATTATTCTGGAGGTTGAAGTTCCTGGAGTGGGTTTCCTGAATGTAAGGAGGTGTCCTGAATAAAAAGACAGTTTTTGTAGAAGAAAGTCCCTTTGCCCTTCCTCTTTTTCTTGTCTTAGAATGTGTACTAGAGGCATAGTGGTATAGCAGGCCATCAATGATGTGACACAACAAAAGATGACACAGCAAATAAAAGAGGTAAGGACCACAGTGGAATTGCTGAATTACTGCATCACTCTTAAATCCTTACTTTGGACTTCTTATCTAGTAACACAAGTCTTATTTGTTTAAGCCACCAATAGTTGGAATTTTTTGTTATTTACAGCTGAATGCATTCCTAGTAGATAAACAAGGTTCTAATAAAGGCAACTTCTGAGTCCAAAAGAAAAAGTAGGCCTTATTCAAGTGAAGAAATCCGAGAATGGCACAGCTGGCAAAGGAAATATCATCTACAAAGGCATGGAGGGGCAGGCAGCCTGGAATGTTCAGACTGGCATCTGCTCTACAATATGAACCAACCTTTTAGATTCTTGGATGGCTTTAGTCATGCAATTCCCAACTTTCTCCATCTTCCTCTGCCCTCAGTGATCCCACAGGGTGAGCATTCATTCTTACATAGTTCTGGCAGGGAGCAGCGGTTCATGCCTGTAATCTTAGCACTTTGGGAGGTGGAGGCGAGAGGACTGCCTGAGCCCAGGGGGGCTCAAGATCAGATTGGACAACTTGGCGAGACCTCACCTCTACAAAAAATTAAAAAATTAGCTGGGTGTGACGGCACATGCCTGTAGTTTCAGCCACTTGGAAGGCTGAGGCAGAAGGATCACCCGATCCCAGCAGGTCAAGGCTGCAGTAACCATGAGCATGCCACTATACTCTAGACTTGGCAACAGAGTGAGACTTTGACTCCAAAAAACAAAACAAAACAAAACAAAAAGTTCTGTGATGATGAACACTAAATTTCAAACTCTGACTAATGTTTGGACTTCTAGACACATACATTTATAGAAATTAAGTCAATTAGATCCACATTATGAATCTACTCACATATCATCTTCAGCTAAATCTGCCACGTGTGTTTATTACATGAAGGGCACTGTATTTATACTAATTACCCCATTTAATAGTCATGACAATTCATTGGAGTGTGTACTATTATTATCTTCTTTTTTACAAAGCTAAATTAGGTTAAATTTGTGGGAAATTCAGAAAATAATGGCAGGACAAGAATTCAAACTTGGGTCTGTTTCATTCTATAGTCAGCTCTGAGCTACTCTACTATATTGTTAGTCAGCTTTCTTAAGTTTCTGGTTTACTTGCTCCACTTCACCTGCTTGAATCCTTCCTGCATCGATGCAGTAAAGTTTTAGTGCCTTATCAGCATGCTGAGGATGAGAGTGCAGGTGGTTCAGGCTGGCTGTCGCTTAACAGGACAGTATGGAAGGAAGGGGCATACTAAGCCGAGAAGAGCAGCAGGAAAGGGGAGAATAATAGAAAAAGGGGAAAAAAGTTATTTCCCACTAAAGGAATTAGACAAATTGTCTTTTCTTACTGGCAAACTATGAGTAATTCCAAAATATATTTCCAAATATTTTAGTAAATGTATGTTCTCTAAAAGGTATAAACTGAAGATGGCAATGCTTGTTTATATTTTAAATTATAATATGTTTAATAAATGATTCATTAATTTATATTAATTCATACACTCAACAAATATTTTTTGATCAGCTTCATTTACCACTGGGTATATTCCTACACTCCAGATGCCAAGAACAAATAAAAATTTTAATTATAATTATCACAGAGGTGAGTACATCATACAAATAAGGACAAGCACAGGATATGATGGGACAGAACATGTACCAAATTCAGATCTGAGAAACCACAGAAGACTTTCCAGAGGAGGTGATCTCTAAGATGAATCCTTAAATATATGTAGGTACAGCAAAAACACAAGGAAACAGTCTAGACCAGAGTATTTCACCTTAGTATGCTGATGTTTTGGGCTGATAAGTCTGCTATGGGGGCCATCTTATGTTTTGCAGGGTGTTTAAATGGCATCCTTGGCCTCTGCCCATTAGATACCAGCAGCACTACCCAAGTGTGAAAACCAAAACTGTCTCAAGAGGCAGTGGGGGAGGAGGACAGGGTTGCTCAAAAATTGCCTCTGGATATTCTAGATATGTATTGTCCAATATGGTTGCCACTAGCTATATGCAGCTATTTAACTTTAAATTAATTAAACTTAAATAAAATTAAAAGTTCAGTTCCTCAGTCCAGTAATCACATTTCAAGTGTTCAATAGCCACATGTGGCTAGTGCTTCTCATACTAATAGTGCACATATAAAACATTTCTACCACCACAGAATGTCCTAATGGACAATGTTGCTACAGACTTAGAGAGTGAATATTATCTTCTCCTATCCCATCACTGGCCACTACAGCTTGCTGATAGGCTGAGGAATGTGAAGAAAGAGGAGGTTAGAGAAAAAAAAAAAAAGTAAGGCTTGAGTATGAAGAATCTTCTATACCACAATGTAGAGGAGCAATGGGGAGCCAATGAAAGGTTTTAAGTAAGAGTGTGAAATAAACAGAATCTTATCAAGATGACTGTGATGGTAGTTTGAAGAACAGAATGAATGTGGAAAGACTAGAAGCAGAAAAACAGTTGTCATATCTCAAACAAGTTTGATGATCTGGATTAACACACTAGCAGGAGGAATGAACAAAAACTGAGCAACCCAGGAGTCAAAATAGATAGTACTCTAATGACTGGTTGTCAAGAGTGATTGACTAGTTGCAAGAAAGAGTCAAGACTGACTTCTAGGTTTTTAGGTGAGATAAGTGAGTACCATCCACTAAGATAGTATGACAGAATAATGGCCTCCCCAAATGTTCATGTTCTAATCCTCTAATCCCTGGACATTTATATGGCAAAAAGGGCTTTGCAGAAATGATTAAGGGCCTTGAGATAGGGAAATTATCTTGGATTATCTGGGTAGGCCCAAGGTAAACTCAGGTTCCTGATAAGAGTGAGACTGAAGGAGATTTGACTGTAAAAAAGAGCCATGTCAGGGAGACACAATATAAGAGATTCAAATAGCTGGTTTTGAGGATGTAGCCATTAGAAACTAGAAAAAGCAGCCAGGCTCGGTGGCTCAGCCTGTAATCCCACGCTTTGGGAGGCGGAGGTGAGTGGATTGCCTGAGCCCGCAGGTTCGAGACCTGCCTGGGCAACTTGGCGAGACCTCATCTCTACAATAAATCAAAAAAATCAGCCGGGCATGGTAACGCGTGCCTGTAATTCCGGCTACTCGGAAGGTTGAGGCGGAAGGATCGCCGGAGCCCAGTGGGTCGAGGCTGCAGTGGCCGGGAGCGGCCACTGCACTCCAGTCTGGGCGAC
>CAUYQG010183950.1:0-20246 GCA_963574415.1 Tarsius wallacei
ATCCATCCATCCATCCATCCATCCTTCCTCCCTCCCTCTCATCCATGCATCCATCCATCCTTCCATCCAACCACATATGCCAGGATTTGTTCTTGGTGCTGAGGACCATGGGAGTGAGACACACACAAACCCCTGCTGTCAGGGAGCCATGCTGTAGTGGGGAGGCCGACAGCGAGCACGGAGGTGGCATGTCTACATTGCCAGAAGGTGGTCCCTGCTGCTGTGGAGAAGACAGAGCAGGACAGGAGGCTTGAGGATGCAGGAGGGCACCTTGGTCTAGGGAGTCGGGGAGGCCTCACTGCTGAGGTAACATTGATGCAGAGACCTGGGGAAAGTGAAGGAACAAGTCTCGTCGATCTAGGGAAATGGTATCCTGGGCAGCAGGTACCACCCATGCAAAGGATCTGAGGTAGGAATTTGCTGGCACCTGTGTGTTCAGGGTGGTGACTGGCCTGGCAGGTGGGAATGGTGGTGGAGGTCAGAGTCTCCAAGCTGGCCAGTCCCTCTGAGACCCAAGGCCCAGAGCAATGATACCAACATGAGCAGCCATGGGTACACTCACACACCCAGCTTGTCTTCACTACTCTCGGAGTCCACAAGCTGGGCAGCAGAGATGGAACTCAAAGACCAAGGACGTGGAGAGGATACGGCCAATTGTGAGAAGGACCCGCCAGGACGCAGGGGCTGATTAGACTCAGGTAAGGTGGGTCAAGGTCCCCAGCCCCAGTAACTAGTCATGTCCCTGGGGCGGGGGAGGGGAGGACAGTCAGAGTGGGGTTGGGCTAGAGAGAGGGAGTGGTGACTTTGAGGAGCCAGCCTTTTGGTCAGATCTTGGGACAACTACCTCCCAACTTTACCTCTCCGAACCTCAGTTTTCCTATCTGTGAAATGTGGATAAAAACCATAGCTTGGCCAGGTGCCGTGGCTCGCGCCTGTAATCCCAGCACTTTGGAGGCCGAGCCAGGAGAATCACTGGAGCCCAGGAGTTTGAGACCAGCTTGGGCAACACAAAAAGACCCTATTTCTAAGACACAGATACCCAACAAAACCAAAAAACTGTACCTTTTTTGTGGGGGGGAGGGGGTGGTTGTGGTGATACTTCAACATGGCTTAGGTGTAGTATCAGGTACCGGCTAAACCCTCCCTAAAAAGTTTTTTTTTTTTGAGTCTGGATCTCGCTTAGTCACCCAGTCTGGGGTGTAGTGGCATGATCACAGTTCACTGCAGCCTCAACACCCTAGGCTCAGGCAGTCTTTCCACCTTAGCCTCCCGAGTAGCTGGGACTACAGGTGTGTACTACTATGTATGTCTAATTTCTTAATTTTTTTGTAGAGATGGAGTCTTGTGATCTTGCCCAGGCTGCTATCAAACTCTTTGTCTCAAGCAATCTTCCCACCTTGGCCTCTCAGATTTCTGGGATTTCAGATGTAAGCCACCGTGCCCAGCTTAAAAAGTCTTTTTGGAGCAGGCTGTTGAGTGATAAGGGGTATGTAGTATGACACACTGGGCTGGGGTTTTGGCTGGGGTGGTTGTTCTCAACTGGGGAGGTTTTTGCCTCTTGCCCCTGCCCCAGAATTTGGCAAGACTTGAAACATTTTTGGTTGTCATTACTGGGGCAGGCCTTTTCCTGGCTCGGAGTGGATGGAGGTCAGGGATATTATTCAGCACCCTACCTACAGTGCACAGAACAGACCCTACCACAGAGAATCCAACCCCAGTGTCAACAGGGTCAAGCTTGAGAAGCCTGGACTATGGGGTCAGAGAACTCTCTTTTATTTGTTAGAGACAGAGCCTCTCTGTGCCTCATGGAGGAATGCAGTGATGTGATTATAACTCACCGCAGCCTCCACCTCCAGGGATCAAGCGATCCTCCTGCCTCAGCCTCCTGAGTTGCTGAGACTACAGGCATGCACCACCACACCTGGCTAATTTTTTGTAGAGATGAGATCTCACTATGTTGGCCAGTCTGGTCTTGAATTCCTGGGCTCAAACAGTGCTCTTGCCTCAGTCTCCCAAAGTGCTGGGATAACAGGCATGAGCCACCACACTCAGTCCATTCTTTCTGTTACTTCCATCTCATTGAGTTCGAGTTACCTGTATCTGTGGTATATAAGTCAGGGTGAGTAACATTAGCTGCTATAACAAAGTACATTACTTCAGGGATAAGAAGAGTTTCCTTGGCCAGGTGCAGCGGCTCACGTCTGTCATGCCAGCACTTTGGGAGACCGAGGCAAGAGGATTGCCTGAGCCCAGGGGTTTGAGAGCAGCTTGGGCAACTTGGTGAGCCCTCGTTTCTACAATAAATCAAAAAATTAGCTGGGCGTAGTGGCGTGCATCTGTAATTCCAGCTACTTGAAAAGCCGAGATGGAAGGATCACCTGAGCCCAGCAAGTCGAGGCTGTGGTAGCTGTGAGTGTGCCACTGCATCCCAGCCTTTGACTAAAAAAAAAAAAAAAAAAAAAATATATATATATATGTATATATATATAATTATTATTAATTTATCAGATACATAAATGAATCTATTCACTTCATTAATTCACTTAAGACTGGGGCCAGCAAACAATAGCTTGTGGGCCCAAGCTGCCTCGTTTATTTATTTTATTTCAATTAATTAATTACTTTTAGAGACAATGTCTGGCTCGGTCACCCAGGCTGGAGTGCAGTGGTGCGATCATAGCTCACTGCAGCCTTGACCTCCGGGACTCAAGTGATTCTTTTGCTTCAGTCTCCCAGGTAATTGGGACTACAGGCATACACCACCTTGCCTGGGTCATTTCTTTTATGTTTTATAAGGATGGAGTCTCACTATGTTGCCCAGGCTGGTCTCAAACTCCTGGGCTCAAGTGATTCTCCCACCTTGGACTCCCAGAGTGGTAGGATTACAATTGTGCGCCACTGAGCCCGGCCTGTTTTTTTTTTTTTTTTTGAGCTGGAGTCTCACTCTGCCGCCCAGACTGGAGTGCACTGGCCGCTCCCGGCCACCGCAGCCTCGACCTGCTGGGCTCCGGTGATCTATCCGCCTCAGCCTTCCAAGTAGCTGGAACTACAGGCGCGTGCTACCACGCCCGGCTGATTTTTTTATTTATTGTAGAGATGAGGTCTTGCCGAGTTGCCCAGGCAGGTCTAGAACCCGCGGGCTCAGGCAATCCACTCACCTCGGCCTCCCAAGGCGCGGGATGACAGGCTGAGCCACCGAGCCCAGCCCCGGTCTGTTTTTTAATTTTCATTTATTTATTTACATTTCTTGTCACTGACTTCAAGCTCATTTAAAAATTATTTTTTTTTTTGTTGGTGCTCACACCGTAAGAGAAACGTCTCTGGTCACGAGCGATAGAAATGATCGCTGAGCTGGGCACAGTGACTGTCATCCGCCCGTCGTCCCAGCACCGTGAGAGGCCGAGGCGGGAGGATCGCTTGAGCCCAGGAGTTTGAGACCTGCCTGGGCAACAGAGTGAAACCCGGTCTCTACGAAAAGTGAGAACATGAACCGGGGGTGGTGGCACGTGCCTGTAGTCCCGGCTTCTCAGGAGGCTGAGGCAGGAGGATCGCCGGAACCCTGGTGGTCAAGGCTGCGGAGAGCTGGGAGTCGCACCCCTGCGCTCCAGCCTGGGCGACAGAGGGAGACCTCAAGGAAAAAAGGAGACGTGTTTGCCGATGGCTGAGTGAGTAGGTGTTTGCTGAGTCAGCTTTCTTGTTGGTTAGCGGTACCCGGTTCGTGGTGACGGAGTACGGGTTACCTGGGTCCATCCGGCCTTAACTAGTTCCTAGTTATGTGACACTAGGCAGGGGTCCGAGCTTTCTTGGGTTTTCTTGTCTATGAGATGGAGGTAACGATGATGATGATAGTAATATTACGACTAATAAAAATGCTATCCACCTTGTGGACATGTCTTTGCGTTCGGCCCTTTCCTGGGGGTGGAGAATTCTACCACGGAGGAGACACAGGCCTTCCTGCAGCTCATGGAAACAGACGAAGAAACGGAGAGTTACAACACGATGTATCCTGTTCAGCCTTAAGTGGGTGTAGCCCAGGGCACAGTGGGAGCAGATGAAGGAAATTCCCAGACGCCATCAGAGTAGGCTTCCTGGAGGAGGCGACGTGCCAGTTGACTGCGGGAGGTTGGGACACAGATGAGGGACTGAAGGAAGGTTGGTTTGTCTCCCCTGCTGACGCTGATAGTGCCAGAAAGCAGGCAGGACCCAAGACGGTGTCGGATGGGCATTGCTGGGCTTCTGGAGACCTCAGTACATTGGAGAGGCGGACTGTCCTCCTCCGAGGTCAGGGATGGCGTTCTGAGACCTGGACTGGAGGAGGAACTTGGGGAGTCAGGTCTCTTGGGGTCAGTGGCAGAAATAACCTCTGTCGTTGAGTCGGTGGAATTTAAGAGGTGGGGAAACTCGAAGCCCAGTCTGCAAGAGTATCGGTCAATCAATCTTAGATCTTGTGACAGAAAACTCAGCTGAAACTGGCTCAGTCAAAAATCATATTGATTAGGTCACATCACTGAGATGGTTAGGAGAAAATGCCTTCAGGAATGGCTGGATCCAGGGGCTCAGAAAATATCTCAGAGCCCCCTTTCCGCCCCTGTTCTTTCCACCACTGAACTCGGCTTTCTTTTGGGTGTTTTTGTTCATTCTCAGTTATTCTTTTTCAGTTATTCTTTGTCCATCACACGAGTGGACAAGGAAGCCTGGTGTCTCCCAATTCATAGTTCATAACTCTGAATTCTTTTTTTTTTTTTTGAGTTGGAGTCTCCCTCTGTCACTCAGACTGGAGTGCAGTGACCGCTCCCGGCCACCGCAGCCTCGACCTGCTGGGCTCCTCCGGTGATCCTTCCGCCTCAGCCTTCTGAGTAGCTGGAACTACAGGCGCGCGCTACCACGCCCGGCTAATTTTTTTTTGTTGTTGTTGTTGTAGAGATGAGGTCTTGCCAAGTTGCCCAGGCGGGTCTTGAACCCACGGACTCAGGCAATCCACTCACCTCGGCCTCCCAAAGCGCGGGATTATAGGCTGAGCCACCGAGCCCGGCCAGCTTCCATTTCTTGATTCCTTCTCTCCCCGTATTATCTTGCTGGGCCTTACCCTGTGCCTCTCTAATAGGGGCCTGATGGGAGGTGATGGCATCTACCTAATATATAGTGTTGTTGTAAGGATTAGGTCAGATAACACTTGGGGTTGGCTTACACAGGGCTACTTTTCCTTTCTTTTCTTGTTCTCTCTCTCTCTGTCTCTCTCTCTGTCTCTCTCTCTCTCTCTCTCTCTCTCTCTCTCTCTCTCTCTGAGTCGGAATCTCCCTCTGTTGCCCAGACTGGAGTATAGAAGCACAATCACGGCTCTCTGCAGCCTCGATCTCCTGGGCTCAGGCAATCCATCTGCCTCAGCCTCCTCAGTAGCTGGGGCTACAGGCATGCACCACTGTGTCCAGCTAATTTTATACAATTTTTTGTAGAGAAGAGATCTAGCTCTGTTGCCCAGGCTGGTCTCGAACTCCTGGACTCAAATAATTTTCCCACCTCAGCCTGCCAAAGTGCTGGGATTACAGGTGTGAGCCACTGCCCCTGGCCTTTCTTTTCCTTTCAAACTGACCAGGCCATGGCCCTTTAATGAGTCTGAGGAGCCAAAGTGAGGGCCCCACTTTCAGTACCCCTCATCTTCCTTCTAGCTTTTCCTGGTTCTTCGGGGTTCTTGGTGCTGGTCACCCTTTGGTCTACATTATGTGAAGAAGAAAAGAGAAATTGTCCAGAAGAATATTTGAAGGATTAAAGTTGGAGGCTGTAGAGTATATGAAAACACACACATACCATACCACACCCCAAAATGGCCCTTTTAAAGGAAATAAAAAAAACCACCAGTGCCTGCCCTACATTGGTCAACTCTGACGAGCCTAACAGTGCTGTCTTCATTGACCTGCTTGACTTCTGGTGGCTGAGTCCAGATAGGGTGTTGAGGCCCCAAGTGTTTTTTTCCTGTGCCCTTTCATTGTATCTTTGAGACCGTATATTCAGAACCAGAAATCAGGGCCACCGTTTAGGAGTGGCACAGGATGATTAAATCAAGCCTATCCCAGAGAGCCTTGGGCCTACCTAAGAGTCCTGGGTGGTCTGTGCTGTAAGAACGTGAGCAGCGTATGGGGGTGGGGGATTACTGTCCCCCTGTTCCCTGGCCCCTCTCTTCCTCCACTACACTTACCACTATTGCTGCTCCCGAGGGGACAACCCCCTCTCTTGTCCTTGTCCATCTTCCAGAGAGATAGTGAATAGATAGCCAGACAAATAGACGCAAAAGGATGCTTAGAAGGAGATGAACGAATGGCCCAGCTGAGGGTGGTGGAGTGTTGGCTCAACAGATAGAATCTGAACCTGCCCCAGAAAAATCTCTTTGCCAGTTGGGCACGGTGGCTCACGCCTGTAATCCCATCCCAGCACTTTGGAAGACCGAGGCGGGAGGATTGCTTGAGCCCAGGTGTTTGAGACCAGCCTGGGCAAAATAGTATGAGACCTCGTCTCTACAAAAAAGTAAAAAAAAAAAAAACCAGCTAGGCACGGTGGCATGCGCCTGTAGTCCCGGCTACTTGGAGGCTGAGGCCAGAGGGATTGCTTGAATCCAGGAGGTCAAGGCTGCAGTGAGCTGTGATTGTGCCACTGCACTCCAACATAGGTGACAGAGTGAGATCTCTACTAAAAAAAGAAAAGAAAATCTCTTTGCCATATTCTCACCTCTCAGGCTGCTTTTGTGGCAGCACCTGGAGGCAACTGAGCCTATAAAAAAAAACACTGGAAAGACACGGTAAAGAAAGTTTTCCATTTCAGCCAGTGCTGGATTCTCTGCTACCTGGTGTCTCAGAAGACCTAATCTGTGAGAAAAGCGGAGAGCTTTATTTCTGCCCCTTCACCATATCCATTTTCTAGATAGTTTCTAGAAAAGGCATCACACCAGCTCTTTGAGACAACACGTCATATGCAAAGATTGGCTCTGAATGGGGCTAAACTGAACTGTCAGCAGACATTTTTTCTTTCTATATTCGTGTATTTGGAATGGTGATGACATCATCGGTTCAGTCTTTGAGCCTGTGTCTGGCTAGGCTCTTCAGAAGAGGTGCTAACAATATTTTTGTTTGGATTTCAGGAAAACGAAAACCAAATGAATCAGCGTATAGTCTGAGATGTTGATTCCTCTCAGCGTTGGGACGTTGGAACAGGCCACTTAGGAAGGTTTACTCTCCTAGTTGATGTAGGGCATGGGCCACCCCATGGGTTGTGACGCTGTGGCTGTTTAGGTGACACCTAACTCCTAGAGGTCAGTGGGAAACTTGGACATGCAGGCAGTAGGAAGGAGGGGTTGTTCTCCGGAGAGAGCTATGGCGCTTAGGAAATCTCTGCAGGGGCCCAAGCGTGGCTGCTCGTGTCCCCACGGTGCTTTTGTGTGAATTGGCAATAGTGCCCTTCTTGTGGGAGGATGTGGCTCTCAACTGGAGCCTAGGACTCGGTGACCTGGATGGGGCTGGATCTCAAACAACTTACCTGCCCTTCAGTAGATGTACAAGGTCCCAGGCCCAAGGAGGTGTCAGTGATTGAATGAGTCCTAAACTGAAAGCTGCTCTGGTGAGATGTTGTGAATGATCTGATCCAAGTTTCCGGAGGCCAAGGCCTCTAGCATCTGAGACCCTCCGGGACCAGGGCGCTTAGCACCAGGCTGCAGATCTCTGTGGCTGCACACCAGAGAAGCCCAGGGCCTGTCCGCGTGTTCTGGCATCTCTAAAGCTGCTTGAAAACATCAGGTGAAGTTTATGGCACTCCTTTAGCACGACTATCTCTTGTGACCCACGCCAAGAAAAATAGCACAAAGAAGTAGGAGTGGTGAGGAACGCAGACACACGCATGCGCCCCGCAGTCTTGGTCACTGCAATCTTTAGGGTTTAGCTTGGAAAAACACAGCATCTTACATAACCAAATTCTTATACATAGATACGGAATGGGGAGAGAGAGACCTGTAAACTAGCAGAATGGAGCCCTTTGCGAGGAGACCTGCTTCCCTCACCCCCTTTCTTGTAGTTTTGCTTACCAAGGCTGGGTCTTTTTAAAGCAACAGTGAGGCTCAGGCCTGGCGAGGGAATGGGGTGGGGTGGGGTGGAGTGGGGTGGGGTGGGGTGAGGTGGGATGAGTACACCCTAGACCCTATTCGCCTCTTGGCATGCCTGGGCACTGCTTGACAAGGCTCTGAAGTGCCTATGGGAAGCAGACCAGGCTCGGAGAATAATTTCCATTTAACTAATTATTATTCTTACTCCAATAGATTTGAAATCTATTTAACTTTTCAGGGTCCCCTAGCCTTTTAAATGTTTCAAGTGTATTCTCTCTGATAGGTTACCTTTTCTCTCCCTGTAGGCTATAATTAGTGTCCTTTACACAAAATTGGCTTAGAATTGGATTTAGAGAAGATAAGAATCAAATTACCAGTATTTATCTTGTAAATTCCAAAAGATCTACTTAAGACACTGTATTAAAAAAAGGAGTATAAAGGAAAAGTTTATTCTGTGAAAAAGTAAATTCCTCATGGTTTGAGCAACCCAGAGACATTTTAATATCAAAGCTCCAAACTTTCCTTGGAGGTACCTAAAATTGCCTGTTCCCTTGTCTTGAGTTTTTATCTCCAATTGAGTTTCTGAAATATGTCGCCAGGCTTTGGATATTGGAGAGCTGATACGGTCTCAGCTCTCATTAAAATTTGGAGGTTTTGGCTTATCTGTTATTTCTGATTTGTGGTAAGACACACACCTCTAAAATATACCTATCTTAAAGAGATACACACAAATTTTATCTTGGAATTTGAAGTTATGAAGCTGTTGGGAGATGGAGGAAGAGATCTCATGGTCTCTTGCGTGTCTGTGTGTCCTAAAATGTCACTTTTCACACACTACCTTGCACAATACAGTCCCCAGAAGGTTTAAATAAGGTTGTGTCAAAAATATGCCCGTGTTTTTAATACTGCTGTCTCATGAAGGTGCCATGAATATTGCGATTATTCATTAAACTGGTCAGTCGCGCTCCCTGTGCCGTGTGAGTCCTTTATTAAGGCGCTCTTCCGGTACTGAACTTGAAACTCTCATCCCTGTCAAGCAAGGAGGTGTGAGGGGTTTCAGCCCGAAGCTCCTACCACATGGCAGCAGTGGCACTGGTACCAGTCACTTTTGTGACTTTGTACCCTCTGCATGGCTTTCTACTTCTGCGACATTGCTGACTTTAGTCTTCTAATCTAATTCTGTCTTTTTTCTTTTCCTTCCTTCCTTCCTTCCTTCCATTCTTTCTTTTTGGAGTTGGGGTCTCACTCTGTTGTCCAGGATGGAGGGAAGTGGCATGATTACAGATCACTATAGCCTCAACCTCCTGGACTCTGGTGATCCTTTCACTTGAGCCTCCCAAGTAGCTGGACTACAGGCCTGTGCCACCACGCCCGGCTAATTTTTTGATTTTTGATAGAGACGAGGTCTTGCTATGTTGCCCAGGCTGGTCTCACACTCCTGGGCTCAAGCATTTCTCCTACCTTGCCCTTCTGAAGCGCTGGGGTTAGAGGTGTGAGCTGCTGCACTGGCTTTTTTTTTTGGTTTTGTTTCAATGAGAGTGTTGGATAACAAAGTGCAAACAACAGATTCCTTTTAAAAGAACAAAAATATACTTTGTGAGCTGTTCTTCTTCTGGATATATAGATGAAAATATAAGTTCTGGAAATGGAAGTTTCCTCTGGGATATATCCCTATATATATCCCTTCTGAAAGGGTTTGGACAGATATTTGTGTATCCCATGTTCGTAGCAGTATTATTCACAATAGTCAAAAGGTGAACACAACTCAAGTGTTCATTGATGCACAAATGAACAGACAAAATGTGGTAGAAACCTACAATGGAATATTATTCAGCCTTGCAGAAGGAGGGAGTTCTGACCCATGCTACAATGCAAATAAACCTTGAGGGACTTGATGTTGAGTGAAATAAGCCAACCGCAGGAGGGCCAATGTTGTATAGGTCTATCTCTAGGAGATAGATACCTGGGCCGGTTGAAGCAAGTCCATAGGGACACAAAGTAGACAGATGTTGCCAGGAGCCGGGGAGAGGGGGAGCAAGGAGGGAGTGTTTAATGGGTACAGAGTTTCAGTTGGGGAAGATGAAAAAGTGCTGGTTGGATGGTGGTGATGGTTACATAGCATTGTGAGTGGACACTGATTATGATGGACAGGGTGTGGTGGCTCATACCTGTAATCCCAGCGCTCTGGGAGGCCAAGGCGACAGGATTGCTTGAGCCCAGGAGTTCAAAAGCAGCCTGGGCAATACAGTAAGACCTTATATCTACACACACACACAATTAGTCAGGTGTGGTGGCAGGTACCTGTAGTTCCAACTACTTGGGAAGTTGAGGTGGAAAGGATTGCCTGAGCCCAGGAAGTCAAGGCTGTGGTGAGCTGTGATTGTGCTACTGGACTCTAGCCTGGGTGACAGAGACCCAACTCAAAAAATATATATGCACATGCAAATTTGTGAAGCGTTCCAGATTTAAAAAAAAAGAAAATATTAAGATGATAAATTTTATGTTATATATTTTTACTACGGAAAATATATGTTAATTGTAATACCTGGCATTGGAGACAAAGACTTCTTGGAAAATACTTAGAATAGTTTACTGTTAAAATAAAGAAAAGTCATTGCCTGTCATTTTGAGTATCAGTCATCAATCTAGCGTTACCCTTTAACTGTCATTACTATTATTAACTAACATTGTTTTTATTAGGTGTGATCTCTCAAAGGGTATCATCACTTGTTAGGGTCCTGTGTTTGTATTACTCACATGATTCTAGAAGAGTCCTCCCCTTTTTGGCTCTGAGACTTTCTCTAGTTGACCTCTTCCTAGTAGGAAATTTGAGGAAAATCTTCCACTCTGATTTTTTTTTTTTTGCATATAAATAATTAAAAAATATCTGTGGCCTTCTAACACAGGGAGGTTTCAGTGAGGAAGGACATTCAACCTAGGTTTGTAAAATTTCTGAAAATTTCAGATGTGTTTATGTTTTTAGACTTTTTTGTGTGGTCAAGTTTTTAGAGGTTTCATATTCTCCGTCTGCGAGATGCCTCGTTCCTCTGCAACTGGTTGCAGATGTAGCCAGAGTTTTTTGTGAGCTTCAAAACACGAACTTTTTCCTGCTCTTGTTCCCTTCTTCTTTGTTTGGTCTTTATTCAGATGAAAATTTAGAAACTCCTGAGGAAATTCAAAGTGAAAATCTATGCCCAAATAAGTCGGAATTTCAAGATGAAAATATAAGTTCTGGAAATGGAAGTTTCCTCTGCCCCCATGGTGGCATCACAGCCAGCAGCCTCATTCTGTGCTTTTGAGGGTTTAATGGCCTGCGTGTGAAGGTACGGCCTCACCATATATATAGTACCAGGCGTGTGGGCGCTCTGGCACAGCTCTGAAAAAGCTTAAGTTTGGCATTTCTAGGTTTATTTTAAACTTACAACCTTTAACGCCAGACACAGAGCTGCTTTCCCACTTAATGTAACTATACATTGATTGCTTTTAATTAGTGTTGGATCTTTTTTGGTGTGTTGCAGCTTGGGATGTATAAAAAGTGTGACTTAAATTTGAAAAATAAAAAGAATTAACTCCTGACATTCTCATGAGCCTTGCAGAAGCTAGCACAGGAGCCCTTGAAATCCTAACCTCCCTGTCCTCTTTATTTTTATCTCAGAGTCAGGTGGGCCGAGAAGCAAGGGAAGAGTCCAATTTAACATACGTAATAGATGGAGGTAATTTCCTTGGACTGTTTTGGCAGAAATGAAGCTTCTGTATGTGAATAAAGGCGGTGGTAAGCCAGATTTTTATGGCATAAACATAGTTGCTAAAGATCCGTAGAGCCGAGTCACTGGCTTGGGGAGAAGGGGACAGAGGGGTCGTGTCTCATTCAACGATTTGGAAATGCTAATGATTATTTGGGGTTTCCAAGTCAGAATTCTTCGTATTTGCTTGCAAGCCTCTGTGGCACTGCTGAATTCTACAGTAAATATTTCAGACATCCTCTGCCCTGTTCTCCTTTCCCTGCAGTAAATTACATATTAAAGTAGCCTGGTAACTGAGCACTGGTTGCTGTGAGATAAGGCCTGGGAAATCAATATGTTTGCCATGTGGCTGCTTGTTTATGACACCTGCCTCTAGAACAGTTGAGCAATGTTCTGTTTGTTAAGGCTGCGTTTCAGAAGCTTGTATCCTCCTAAAACAACTGCGATCTTATGGGGGAGAAAGGGGTGCTACAGCAGATATTGATTTTAGTTTTTCTAAGTATGGAATTACACTTCTAAACAGTGGTCTCACAGCTGTGATTTCTTTTTCCCCATGAGGAGAAGAGGTAGATACTCTGAATAGCCATATGGCCGTGTATGTCATAAATCTATTTCACAATGTGTATGATGTGGTCAGTTAAAAGAAGGAGGGTAGTTTGTAATAAGGAAGTGTGGTGATGTATCGCCACCTGGCTTGTTCTGGTTCCATTTTCTCCTACCTCCTGATCTTCTCTGATCCATGCTTTTCTGGGAAAAAAAAAATTTAAAAAGGAACAAGAGACATAGCAGCTACTGGGAAACAAGCATTTTAACCAAGTCTCCAGTGGGGTTTTAGTTTAACCAGAGGGTGATATTACAGTCTCATGATTTAGCCTGCTGGTGAGTCAATGGTTCTTAGAGCTATATGGTGTCAACTCATGTGAGTGAAGCAGTGTGTGGTGTGTGTGTGTGTGTGTGAGTGCATGTGTGCACATGCACACACATTGGAGGGTGAGGTGTGATGAGGTAGTTGACTTTGGAGAGAGTCAAGGCAACCTGGATCTTCCTCTCTCGGCCTTCCATTTTGGAGAACAGAAACAATGATACGACTTCTCTTCTTGACTGAGGGGTTCGGTAGGAATAAGTACCTGTCCAGACACATGGCTCTAGATCAATTGGATGTCAGGGTGTAAGATGTGTTGGTGTAATTTTGTGGGTGCCCGTGACACATGCCCTTCTGGTGTTCCTGGACCTTTTTAAGAAATCCTTGGCTCTCTCCACCTCTGTGTGTGTTCTGTGACTTAGCCGTAAATGGGCAGCTCTGCTTTATATTGCTAAAAAGTGTGTTTAAAGAGAGCTTATAATCCCAACACTTTGGGAGGCCGAGGTGAGTGGATGACCTGAGCCTGTGAGACCTGCCCGGGCAACTTGGTGAGACCTCGTCTCTATAATAAATAAAAAATCAGCCGGGTGTGGTAGCACACACCTATAGTTCTGGCTACTTGGAAGGCTGAGGTGGAAGGATCGCCGAAGCCCAGCAGGTCGATGCTGGTGTGGCCGTGAGCGTGCCACTGTACTCCAGTCTGGGCGACAGAGTGAGACTCCAACTCAAAAAAAAAAAAAAAAAAAAGACATGAGCTTCCTCATAGAGCACTCCAGAAGCAACCACGTCTGCAGTTGCTTCCTGCACTGGGGTTTCCGTGGACTGGGGATGTGATCTCTTAATGACACTAATATATTCTGAGATCCGATTTTTTTTGTTGGTGTGTTTTTTAACCCAGATTGGCAGGTTCTCCTTAATCAGTAGTGGCAAAATGTCTCTTTCCTTTCTGTTTTCCATATGATGGTAATTGGCTTATCCATTCATCTCTCTCTCTGCTTGTGCTCAGCCCAAGGTGACACTTAAAATTGGATGGAGGAGCTGCGCTCGGTGGCTCAGCCTGTCATCCCACGCCTTGGGAGGCCGAGGTGAGTGGATTGCCTGAGCCCGCGGGTTCGAGACCAGCCTGGGCAACTTGGTGAGACCTCATCTCTACAATAAATCAAAAAAATTAGCCAGGCGTGGTAGCGTGCACCTGTAGTTCCAGCTACTTGAAAGGCTGAGGCTGAAGGATCGCCGGAGCCCAGCAGGTCGAGGCTGCGGTGGCCGGGAGCAGCCACTGCACTCCAGTCTGGGCGACGGAGTGAGACTCCAACTCAAAAAAAAAAAAAAAAATTGGATGGAGGTAGCTTGGGTAGGAGGGCTTGGTGAGTTTGGCTACACCAGTTCAAACCCAGAGAGACAGATGCTGGGTCTGCACTGTCGTTTGAAAGGCTGTGTAGTCGTCCAGGGATTCAAGTAAAAATATTCTTTCCTCACCACCCACAGTCCCTATTCTCCAGTCATATAGCTGGCATGGTGGGTGACTTGTTTTGAAGGAACTAGTACGTATGTAATATTTTACCTAATTTTTGTGGTCCTGGCCTGGCTGCATGGCAAACATGTGTAAGCCAAAACTGATCTGAACAAATATTTCATCCTCCATCTCGGGAGCATAGGCATAGAGTAAGCAATGTGGGAACGGGTGGGGGGTGGGGGGTGGGAAGCTGAACCCTTTCTTCTCAAGTTTACTCTGGTACAGATGGAAAAAGATGCAACTCAACACAGATTTTCCTAGTTAGTTTAGTTTTGAGAGGAGATTTTTTAATTGTCAAAACAGTACTGAGGACAGAATTGACCTTTCTGGTGGACGCTTTGTGAGATGTGGCACATTTTGCTTTATAAAATTGTTAATCCTTTGTGAGACTGGGATACTTATAAACTTTGAGTGGGACCAGGCAGTGGCAATTGTCAGATTCTTCTCTTCGAAAGATCGAGGATTTACTGGTTTCACAAAACTTAATGCTGGCTTGGGAATACAGACAACCCCTGGGATGGTGAGTGAGCCCGGAGGAGTTTTTAATGAGGAGATATTCATGGGGTCAGGATCTCGGGAGTCCAGAGGGGTGCTTATAGTCAGGAATGTTACAAACTGGGATTTTGTTTGGATAGTTACTCTTGTGTAAAGAAATTTAGAATACTTAATTGGGATCCAGTCCTTTCTATACTCTCCAGCATTGAAGTTCTTTGGGGCTGTAGAGGTATGTTTTATTTATTTATTTATTTATTTTTATTTTTTCGAGTTGGAATCTCACTCTGTTGCCCAGGCTGAAGTTCAGGGGCACACTCATGACCACCCCAGCGTCAACCTGTCAGGCTCAGGCCATCCTTCCGCCTCAGCCTCCCAAGTAGCCAGAACTACAGGTGTGCGCTACCATGCCTGGCTGATTTTTGATTTATTGCAAAGACGAGGTCTTGTCAAGTTGCCCGGGCTGTTCTCAAACCTGTGGGCTCAGGCAGTCCTCTTACCTTGACCTCCCAAAGTGCTGGGATTATAGGCTTTAGCCACCACGCCTGGCCAATGTATGTTTTATTAGGACGGATTGCATTTATTTAGCCAGATTTAGCTGAGGAGTTTGATAGAAACCTGAGTGACTAGAGAGAGCAACGTGGTGTGGTTTGGTAGAAAGAACCCTGATTTTCGAGTCAAGACAGGCCTAGATCAAGAGCTTGGTCACTTTTTAATTTGTGTGTTTTGAGACACATCACTTAAACTTTCTGAGGCTCCGTTTCTTCTCCTATAAAATGGGGATGAAATTGCCTAACTCTGTAAAGTTGTTGAGAAATACAACAAATGTAGGTCTCTTGGCTATTATTACTGTGTTTTAATAATGAATGTTTCTTTATTCTCCTTTCTCTTCTTGAGAACAGAAGACTGCATTTTATTTCTTTGTACTTTTTACGTCATTGCACAGGTGTAGAGAAATTCAAATGTTTGTTGCTTATTTTTGTATGCATTTTGGTAGTGATTAAAGGAACTGGTGATACCACCAGATGGGAAGGGGCAGATAAGGTTTTACCAATGGCTTCTAATTTCTTTTGTTTATGGAATTGGGTGCTGCTCTGGGGAATAGAATTCTCTGGGACAGTTGGCCAGGCTCAGTGGTTCAGGCTTTGGGAGGCTGAGGCGGGTAGATTGCCTGAGTCTGTGGGTTCAAGACCAGCCAGGACAACTTGGCGAGGCCTGGTCTCTACAATAATAAAAAATTAGCCAAGCGTGGTAGCGCCTGCCTGCAATTCCAGCTACTTGGAAGGCTGAGGTGGAAGGATCGCTGGAACCCAGCAGGTCAACGCTGGGGTGGCTGTGAGTGTGCCACTGCACTCCAACCTGGGCGACAGAGGCTCCAACTCAAAAAAAAAAAAAAAAAAAAAAGTCTCTGTGACAGTCATGATTTTTCCTTGTCTTTTGGCCCCAGCAGCAAGGACTTCATTCCTTTAGTTTGAGGGCCTGGGGTCCCACTCTGTTGTCTGAGCAGTAGCGTTGGCCGTGAACATGCAAGTGATAATTGGGACGTCCTCAATCACAGACCCTGAGACCTGGGCCTCAGCTGCACTACTCTGTAGATTTGCCCTCAGTTGCTATTTCCCTTTCAAAGAAAAAAAAATTCTTAAAACATTCTTTGGGGAGGCTTTCTTATTGTGGCTCTAAGGTGCTGGGTGTTGTTGGCAGCCAAGTTTGGGTTGAAATCTCCCGAGGCCACTGAATGGCTACTCCTACCATGCTCTTGCCTTTTTATACATGGACCGTTCTCTGGATCCGTGGTGAATTTTTTACTCTGGGGCTTTCAGGAGAAAGGTTTGTCATTCATCATCACTCTTCTCATCCATCACAGCAGTGGTAAGAGTGGTTAGAGGGAAAAGGTAGAATCAGTTGTTCAAATTTTTCTTTCTTCCACGTAAGTCTCCCCCCCTCACTTCCTGGGAAGTGAACCTATTGGGAAATGCTTGGACCCGTGTTTCTGGGATGATTCTGACATATGTAAACAGAGGAATAGTTTTTGCCGTTGGGGGCCCTATAATCCTGAGGTGTGGCTTAGTAAGCACTGAGCAGTCATTTAATTATTTATTGGGTGCCTGGAGAATTTTATAGGCAGGGAACCTAGAGCGATTCCAGAAAAAAAGGCCAATCCTAGAGCTTTTTGTATGACTCCTTTCTTGGGCTTGATGTCTTTGTCGTGTGCCCACATTCATAGTAGCCCCCAGTGCCACCCCTGCGTTGGGAAGAGACAATAGTTTTTCTTTGTGTGGCCATATTAACCGATCCAATCAAGTGGGGTGCCCTTCCAAACCATTATGTCTTGCTCCTCTCAGCTGCTGGGAACATTAAAAGGACCTTATTTGAAGGCAGACATTACAGTATCAGTGAGGCTGAAACTGGAGGCCTGTAAATGGCACTTTACTGCGTTGGTAATTATTTCTGCTTTGAACCACAACACTGTGATTATTGAGGTTCAACTGTAAAGGCTGTAAAGGCTGAGAGAGCCTTGAAGCCATTGAAAGCCTTCTCCTGCCGTAGGCCAGGGCCTGTATCATAAAAAGGAAGGACGAGCATAGGCTGTGTCGGGGGTGGTTTAAGATAGATGGTGACTGGAATTCAGAAGGTCGACCCCAGCCCAGGCCGGAGACCAAAGCACAGTTTAACTCCATAACAGGTGATGGCCGTCGCCCAGACTAGAGTGCAGTGGCACATTCACGGCCACCCCAGTGTCGACCTGCTGGGCTCCGGCGATCCTTCCGTCTCAGCCTTCCAAGTAGCTGGAACTACAGGTGCGCGCTACCACACCCCACTAATTTTGTGACTTATTGTAGAGATGAGGTCTGGACTGTACCAGAACTGCCAGTTGGCTAAGCATTCTGCTTAAACATGTTTTTTCTTCTTCTTCTTCTTTTTTTTGAAGTAGGTGCCGTCTGCTAGGACTAAAGAAGTTTTGGTTGTTGTTTTCTTAACTTTGGGCTGTAGAGTCTCTACCTGCATTTGTGTTTTGGTAACCACATGTAATAACTGGTGGAATCTTTCTTCTCTTTGCTTTCTCTGAACTTTCCAAAGAGTAGGCCCCTATCTCTCGGGGGATTAACTCCTCGTGGCCCCCGGGTCGTTGGTGCTCCCCCACCCTGTGTCAGCATCTAAACTTCTGCACACAGGATGTTTTCTCTAGCGCTTATCAGATGGTTTAGGAGATGCGGGGTGGAGATAGAGGTAACGTTTAACCCATCCTGGATTCCTTTCATGAGTTGGGGCCCGAGATGAACTCAACCACAGAGCGGAGGGCGGCTTGATGGGAGCAAACAGTGTTGGGCCTTCTGTCTCCAAAGGAGGTGTGGGGGCCTGTGGTGGTGTCGGCGGCCTACTGAACAACCCTCCCTGACCCTAGTGTGTGGGTTTGGAACCCAGGGAATCAAAGAGATTTTTTTTTTTTGAGTTGGAGTCTCACTCTGTCGCCCAGACTAGAGTGCCGTGGCACATTCACAGCCACCCCAGGGTCAACCTACTGGGTTCCGGTGATCCTTCCGTCTCAGCCTTCCAAGTAGCTGGAACTACAGGTGCGTGCTACCACGCCTGGCTAATTTTGTGTTTTATTGTAGAGATGAGGTCTGGACAAGTTGCCCGGGCTGTTCTCGAACCCGTGGGCTCAGGCAATCCCCTCACCTCGGCCTCCCAAAAGTGCTGGGATTACAGGCTTGAGCCACTGCTCCCGGTCCAAAGAGAAATTTAACAAACTGTCCTTTCTTATGTGTTGGCTAAATAATTGAATTTGTGGGTTATGCATGCCAGTTTCTTCTCTCTTCTCATCCTCCTTCCTCACTCTTAGGCCAGCATTTTGGCCAAGGTGCCCACTTTGAGCTCATTTGCCAAAGGTAAGTAGCAAAGGGAATAGAACACCTGGAAGGCAGCATGAGCCTCTTTTTTGTAGTGAGGCGTTTGAACTATGTAGACGTTTAGATTTTTGTGTTTTATCCCAGGCTGAAAATGCATAGAAAACTGGGAGCTAATCATGTTCTGCTCTTCAGTCTCATAATAATTCCTACTTTGAAGGCAGAAAGGATAGAAGTAGCATAGGGAGTGTTTTAACGTATAACTCTAAGTAAATACCAAGCATTTGCAAACGTGTAGACATTGTTTACTAGCAGGGGGAGGACAAGTAAGTTGGTGAAGGATGTCAGCCTGGCCGGGTGCGGTGGCTCAAGCCTGTAATCCCAGCACTTTGGGAGGCCGAGGTGAGAGGGTTGCCTGAGCCCTGTCCAAGACCAGCCTGGGCAACTTGGTGAGAACTTGTCTCTACAATTAAAAAAAAAAAAAAATTAGCCAGACATGGTAGCACGTACCTGTGGTTCCAACTACCTGGAAGGCTGAGGCAAAAGGATCGCTGGAGCCCAGCAGGTCGACGCTGGGGTGCCATGAGCGTGGTACTGCACTCCCGCCCGGGCGAAGGAGTGAGACTCCAACTCAAAAAACAAAACAAAACAAAAAAACAACAAAAATCAGATACAAAAAAAGAAAGATGTCAGCCTGTACTTCCATCTTTACCCAAGATGTAACATTTCTTACTCTTTCTGGATCAGGCCATCTCTATGTTGCCTTTTCTTCCACCTACCCCTTTTTCCATAGCAGCTAGAAAAAGGAAGGTACCTGGAGCAGCCAGCAGTCAGCACTGGATCCCTGGAGGAGGCTGTGTATTACCAGGGAGAAGGACGAGTGCATTGTTTTTCTCTGCGTTCTCCAAAATCTCTCTGGGATGACTGTCAGCTTCAGGGAAGGAATGGGAAGCTGAGAAGTAGGAGAGCCTGTGGCCTGGGCCCTGGGGGGAACTCACCAGGGGTCTCAGCCTGCAAGATAGAGAACATCGTTGTAGCTTCTGTGTCATGCTTCCACTGGAAAGCCATCTGTTGCATGGACAGTGACCAATTCGTGCTTTCCTTCTTGCTGATAGCAAAGAGTGTCTCTTGTCATCCGGACTTTCTTGTGAGAGCACCAGAGTAATCGCAACCACTTTGAGTGAGGACTAAGACCATTGGAGCATCAGAAGGGGAATGTGTGATTACTGTTGCTACCACACTGGCAGTGGTACTTGCCTTTTTCTGACCCATTTTAGGAAGCAGGCCAACAGCTTTGCCCATAACCACCCACTAACCTGCAGAAGACACATTTGCAAAAAATTAGACCAGTTGGCGATTTGGCACCTGTTAGGTAAACACAGCAGTGCATTTAAGAAGTTCCTCCTGATAACTACCTAGATTCTCTTGTAGTCTGAATATACTTCTCTGATGCTTGCAACAAGCCTATGATCTAAGGCTGACCAGACAACCCAAGACTCTGAATTAATTTTCTTGGGTGACATACTGGGCGGGGCTGTTTTTTGGTGGCGGTAACAAAAAAGAGCTGGAGAGCCGGGCTCGGTGGCTCAGCCTGTAATCCCGCGCCTTGGGAGGCTGAGGTGAGTGGATTGCCTGAGCCCGTGGGTTCGAGACCCGCCTGGGCAAGCAAGACCTCATCTCTACAATAAATCAAAAAATTAGCCGGGCA